>JBBPRI010000272.1:0-25425 GCA_038092955.1 Boletus pseudo-olivaceus | reverse complement strand
CGAATCTCCTCCGAATCTCTCCGCTCTGAAATACTAGGCTCGAACCTAAGCTTGGCGCAGCACATAAGCTGAAGCCGAAGCCTTTCCGCTCAAAACTCCGGAGCTCCGGAGTTACCCTTCGGAGATTGCACACAGTCTTAACAATGTCCTCCAAGGTGAAATCATCATGGGCGATCCTCCCGTATCCTCTGGTCAATATTATCAAGCATTCATGCCACCAAATTACCCGGAACTTTCGCACTCTCAGCCCTCGCGCTCGGCTCCATACGGTGATCCACACTTCCCACCATATGCGCCATCGCTGGAAAACTCCCAACCATCGTATTCCAATCCCCTGCATGCATCATCAATATCAAACTCCCAACTGTCGCATTCTGATCCCTTGCATGCGTCGCCATCCACGTCTATGGCCTATCTGGGGCCACCTGCTATGTGTCGGGTGTTACCTTCAGACTTCGAGCATCCCCACCCCTGCAGTACAAACACCATGCGGCAGCTGAGTGGCCGCGTGCCATCATTTGTGATGAACAGCTGTGCTCATGCTTCACCATACGTGTTGCCATGCATGCACTTTGTGCCAGCTTATGCACCCTTACGGCCAAATGAGCAAGTCCGTGGTGACGCCCAGCTGAATCCCCTCAGCCTGCTGGGTTAATCAGCACATCCACAACCACTCCGACACCTCAGGCTGTCGCGACTGCAGCTAGTACCGGGATGACATCAGCACAGACACAAAAAATTCTCGCACGGGCGTGGACATAATGCGGTGCACAGTCATATCTCTCAACGCAATGCCGTCGCGAGAAACATGTCAAATGGTGTTCCAGACCGCGACCTCAGAAACCTTAGGTAGGTTAATATGGGATCCATAACTGGGTAGCTCACAGTTTCTAGGGTACTTGCCACAGCTGCTTGCACCACCAGACGACAAAGCGCTATCAAGTATTCAATCGGTTGCAATAATCACACAGAAAGCTTTCAAAGACTCCGCACGGGGTCTCGTACACGATACGTATGGCCTTCGACCCCACCTTCAAGATGGACGACCTGATGCTGAGGTTATCACAAAACAAACATATGTACATACCCTGGCTGCTTGAAAATGACAGGTGGCTTCACCAGCTAGATGAGGTGAGCCTTCTTTGACACTCAGCTGTATCTCTATACCGACCTTCTACCAGCATGGGACGGTCATCTCATTCTTTGAACATCCCGCACTGATATCTGTTATTTTGAATACAGTCTGGCTCAGCGGCCTCCATAGATTTCTCAACGACAACGACAACGCTTTCGCTCACATGATCGCTCTCGCTGCCACAGCCATCCATTCGGCGCTGTCCAAATATATCCACGGAACCCATGAAGCAAATGAATTCTCGCCATCAAACATGGACAGTGTCTACACAAGAGTATTTTCTTCTGTATCAGAAAGTTCTTTTTCTACTTCTCTTTCTACACTGAGGAATCTCGTCACCCAGCGAGGTAACTCATTGCTACGCAGCGAGGATCGCATTTAAACTATTAGTAGCGTCCATTACATAATTTTCCAATGTAGTCCGATATGGTCCTACCACTGTTTGATCAATCTAATCATGTATCTAATCAATCTAATCAGAGATGCCAAAAATGACCAGAGTCGGAGGTCCGTGAGGTTACCTGCACACATTAGGCCTTATATGGTATGTTCGTAATTCAAACCTGAGCTAACCCAAAATAACATACTAATTCAGCACTGAATCAGTGCTTAAGAATGTAGATGGACGGCCAACTCGCTTTCTGTCTCTATCAAGACTACAAACTTGGAAACGCGACGACACCAAAAGGATACATCATCCATCCCAATGGCGAGGGCAAGATTCAGACAACCGAGATTTTCCATATATGTACACAGATCGACCGCAACGCTCAAACCACCGCCATTTATTTTTCTGAGGGCGTATCCTTCGGTGACGACTTATTGAGTATGCTACATATCTTACACGTGCCCTAGCCTAGCCTGTCTATCGGGTTCCTGAGGCCCGGCCACTACATGGAAACGCATTCGATTAAGAGATACCGCGGGGACTGTGACGCACGATGAGGCCTTGAGGAGCGATTACATATGAAACGCAACATGACACGCGCAAGAGCAGTCAATGGGAACTTGTTTTGATGCCGTGACGGCTTTCCTGCTACCCATTCGATTTCCCGTCGTTTCCGCAAGGTAGCCCAATGCGCGCCATCGAATTCCGACACGGCACGCCACACTGGCAGGGTGACCGCCGGGTGCGGGCGGACGAAGTTGTTTGCGACTACGTCCGATAGGGACATCGCTCTTTATCGAGTCATCGACCTCATTTTATGCACCCTCCTTACCCTCTCCCGTCCCCAGCCGCAGCTGCAACGCTTATCCCCCGCCCCGTATCCGGGTTCATGGCCCGAAACTGGATGAGCTTGAGGTGGACCGCCTCGCAGAGATGGCTCACCGTGATCCTACTAGGCTCGGTGTTCGCCCTTTCCCTCCGTGCCTTCTTGGCGCCGCACCCCTTCTTCTCCAGTCCCTCCCACGTACGGCCCGTGTCTGACCAACCTTTTGAAATCATTCTCGACATTAACCCCGAGATCGACTTGGTGAATGGTCCGGTCGTCCCAGGGGAGCTTGTCGGCTTGGGTCCCGAGTTGGCGCAAGGGCCAGCACCAGCACCAGAACGAGAGCACCCAGAGCCCCAGAGCCAAGCCCTCGGAAAGCACACCCTCACCCCTGACGGACTCCTCGTGGTCAATCCCAACGGTCCTCATCCCATATTCCAACTCATCCGCGACGCCGAGGCCGCATGGGAAGCGAAACGCGCACGGGTGAGCAAAACGCTCGACGAGGCCGTCGCAGAATACAAACGACGTTACCGACGGGCACCCCCCCTCGGTTTCGATAAATGGTGCGTCTGTCCCAACAGTTGGTATGTTGCGTGTGGTGATTGCTATCCAGGTGGAACTATGTCGTCAAATATAATGTCCAGCTACCCGACGAGTACGACGAGATATTCGAGGACATTGAACCCTTTTGGGGGATCGATCCGGCCGAGTTGGCGCTCACGCAGAATGAGCAAGAGATGCTCGAGGGACTCGTGACCGTCCAGAAGAGAGAGACGCACCCTCGACTCGAGGTCGTCCGTTCGACCCTCCCGCAAAACAGACAACAGTTGCAACCCATGGTCGACAACATTATCGAATTCGTCCGCGAGGTGGAGCAGGATTTACCCCCGATGCGTATCACGTTCTCTCCGTTTGATAATCCCACTATGCTATCGGACTGGCGGATGAAGGCCATGGCGCTCGAGGCAGCTGCCAACGGGACGAGTTTGTCCATCCGTCTGTTGTGCTTTAAACGCTTTTTTGACGTGCAATAATCACTTGCAGCACTCACACGCGCCGACATGCCTCCAGTCACGCAAGGCTGGATCCAAGCATGTCCTCCCGACTCGCCCGCCCGCCTCCATCCGCCCATTCTCCCTCCCCATTCTCCCTCCCCACCCTTTCCAACCTCGTCCCCCAAGACCTTTATTGCTTCCCATAGGGACACGATGAACCCATGCACACACCCCTCATTGCTCACTACACACGGCCAATTCCTCTCCCACAAGACAGGGCCTGTCCCAAAACGGACACTCGTGCCACAATTTTCGTTCTGTGCGACGTTGCTCCATCATGATATTCGTCCGTCTGTGCCGTATGAATGGAGGTTTGATTCAGACCCGGATTCATACTCGGGCGGGGCATTCGAGGAGGATGTCCCATGGGAACGCAAGGTTGATGAGAGGCTGGGCTGGCGGGGACGTACGACGGGGATATATGCATCACCGAATTCGTTGTGGGTGCATGGACATCGAGAACGACTCGTCACGTTTGCGAATGCGCTCGAGGGAAACATGAGCGTGTTGCGCGTGCCCCAGACCGCGGACGGGGGCGACGGCGGTGGAGAGCAGATCCCCGTCGGGAAACCGGAGACGGTGCGGGTCGCGTCGGTCAATCCAGCGTGGATGGACATTGCATTTTCAGGTAGGCCGATTGCGTGCAATCAGAGTAGGAAAACGTGCGATGACATGGAGAGGCTGTGAGAGTTTCGGAGGGTACAGAAACGACATGAAGAGGGGCGGTACAAGTTTCTACTTGATGTAAGTTTGAGTCGCTCTATATGGGGTATATTTGCTTGACTTGTAGTTGGGCTCTAGGTTGACGGGAACGGGTGGTCGGGTCGGTTCAAACGTCTCATGGCGAGCAACGCACTCGTCTTCAAGGCGACCATTTATCCGGAGTGGTGCGCACGCACACGCAAGTGTCTCCAACTCTGGGCGTGATCTGACTGTCCGCTAGGTTCATGTCGCGCGTCGCGCCGTGGGTCCACTACGTTCCGATCCAGGTGTCCTACACAGACCTATATGATGCGGTGGCGTTTTTCCGTGCCCACGATAAATTGGCGGCGCGGATCGCCAAAGCAGGGCGGGATTGGGATCGGCAGTTTTGGAGGCGGGAAGATTTAACGGCATATCTATATCGGTATGTGATAGGCTGTCTTGGACGGGTAGAGTAACACTAATGCTGGCCGTGTGGCATCTAGGTTACTGTTAGAGTACGCACGGGTGTCGAGATTGGACCGAACATCGATGGATTACGTGGATTGATTCTTGGATTGCAGCGGGAAAGGGAACGCGTCCCCTCTTGTGTTAGTGTAGGAAGAATACCTGTGTACTAGGTCTTGACACTGAACAACCCGAGCGTGGTTGAGCAAGCGAGGGAAGATGAAAGCAGAGACGCACCAGATTAGCGAACCAAACGTTGGATTCAAGCGTGTAATTTCCTGATTCAGATGTAACAGCGTAGATTTGCCCCGTTGTTTTAGCTGCCAGAGGGTCCGAAACAGGTCGCCCGCTCACGACCCAGATGCAGTTCCCGTGTTCGCGTAAGCCTTCTAGTACATCGGAAGCGGCCCCGCAATCGGACTCTCCCGTGCTTGGATCGCTCCGTGATCAAGAGTTTCGCAGCGCCGATACGAGTACCTGTCAGATCCTTGAAGATGAGCATGGCGTCAACCGACGGGGAAGGGGGGAGGGTGGGTATGACAGACCGAAAGGCGTGGATGACTTTGATGCGGGCTTGATGATAGGTCCGAGATAAAGGGCGAGCCGGAAGAGCACGGCCAGGAGGAGCGCGGCGTGTCTCCAAGCGGACAGTCGGGAACGGTCAACCGAGTACGTTGGATATACGTGTGGCTGTGCAAGCCAGGAGAGGCGCCGTGCTGAGTCAGCACTCAGCAGCGCAGGACACGAATGAGAGCACAGAAAAAACCTCAATCTTCAGTTCAGCTTCATGATTGACGTTTTGCAGAAGGCGTAGGATTTCTTGTCTCCTCGGAATATGGGGTCATTCGATGGGTCCTGGGTTCCCCGTGCGCACATGTCCGCTATTTAGATCACGCGGCCATCCTGCAGTAAACCCGTTCGTGATACCACCTCCCTGAGAATCTCACATCATGGAGCTCCCTGGTGTCGACTGTCCAAATTATGCGCTCGATGTGACCTGTGTCACTCCGATGGACATTACTGTACTAGTAAGTACTCCTTCGTGTCGTCACTGGTCACATATGAACCTTACCATGTCCGTCAATGTCGATAGCCAGGAACTGCGCGACAGACGTCTGTTTCAGTTGACCCCTACGATATTCGTGAGGTCACAATCGGTGGGCATCGCATCAAGTGTTCGTCGTCAAGCTCAACCCGCAACGTACAGGTTTTCAAACGCAGTAACTGCCACTAATGGCTCTGGGCGAACCATGGCCCATCACCTGGTTTCGGCGACAGCAACGAAACCGCAGAAGCGTTCAGCACAGACCGCGAGTACATGCGCGAGTACTTTGCTTTGAATGGTCCACTATCAATGAATCTTGCAGCGTTGAAGCCGTTCATCCGATACTACCACCATGGCATCTTCTTTCAGTCTAGAGCGGCGTGAACTCTTCCTTACTTCCAAATACAGACGCGACATTTCGGAACTATGAGGACTGGGAGAATTTTATTTCGACCAGTCCTCCGAGGCTACTGACTTTTCAAGTAGCAGAAACTTGGACGTTGATGAAACCGGCCGAGCTTCGTGATCAGGAGCTTTGCAGACCACGCTCCGACGCTTTTATGTGAATTATGGGTCACCCGCGCGTCTACAAGACGCATGTTTCTCTGTACGTCTCTTGCAGCTTTTCTGTCTGCCTACAGCACTGGCTCGAGCACTGATCACGTACGTCCTAGCCTGGGGCTCGTTCCATTTGCTCACACCGGACATTCCAGACCCCGACAACCTCCGTTTGAGGGGATACATTCAGGATACGTGGGTCTATTCGGGCACAAGTTGGGTGGACTACCAAACCGGAGTGATCGGGTGAATACGGCTGGCTGTCTGATGAATCGTTTGACAACCGACCCAGATATGCAGTTTCTGTACCCTCGGCGACGGATCCCCGATCGATTTTTATACTATGCATGGTGATCACGGCTGCGGGTGCCCCAGGTGTGGCTACCATCACGATAGAGGGTGTGATCCGTCATTTTTCATTTCTCCCACCGACTACTTTTTTTTCATCGTCCGTGTCTTGTAGGCATCGAGGGAGTGTGTGTATCATTCGAATTTCGTCGCAACTTGGACCATCGGACAACAAGATATACTTCTACAATGCACCTGTCTCATTCGTGGCCCGAGCCTGAGGAGCAATACATGGAGATGACCAAGGCTTCCTATTCGTGGGATGAAATCCTCCACGAGTATCTTGTCTGGCACGGATTGATTTACGCAATCCAAGTCAGGCGACGCGCTGTCGCTTGTTCCATGTATGTCTTGGTTCCGTTAAACAGCTAGTAGGTCAGCCTGACGGTTTGCAGATGGAGACCACCTGATCGTACGGTGTCGCGTGCTTGCGTGCGGTCTTGACAGGAATCGATGTCGTGGCGTATGTTTCTTTTCTCTCCATAACCGAAATGTTCGCGAGGTCACTGCGATGGTGACAGCTGTTACGAAAAGTAAACAGACGTTGAGAGTGACCGACGGCAGATATCAACGCGATACAGGTACAGCTCTCGAAGATCACACTACCTGTGCCTCCCGACTCGATCGCAAATCTAACATCCGCCTTTGAACGCTAGTGTATATGTACTTCCGTTCCATCAGAATATCGGCCCCAACTACGCTACTCGGACCCGGACTTTTACATCATGTACGCACCTCGAACGAATCCACCGAGATCGTACACCCATCTTTTCTATCTTTAGACTCGGCGCGATCTTCGTTGACCTTTTTTTTTTGGTACCCAAGGTTGGGAGCGTCATTCTCCCGGGCGACCGGGGACAATACCTCAAACATCTATAACCCACTTCGCGGGAGAAACCGTCGAGCTAGAGATGTCTTGGCGTCCAGTACGAACGGCCTTTACTCCCCGAGCCGCAACCTGCCCAGTGCCGCCTTCCGTCATTCACACACTGGTTGGGCCCCGAAAGACGCCGAGCAGCGGCGGTGGTTCGCCGAGGGTGGCGGCGTAAAATAGGATCAACGAGACGCATCGCCTCGACGGGATCGTCATCATGGGCAGCCAAAAAAAAGCCGGCTGACAGTCGTCTCGACAATCTCGACGTGGTCGTCCTGCAGGACCCGTTGACTCTGCGGATAATTGGGTACGAGACGGATGCAGGCCGCGAACGAAAGGAAAAATATGAGATGGGAGCCTCGTGGTGACCAAAGCTGTACTAGTAGGTGTTGGGAAATTTTAAAGTTTTGAACAAAGGATCGCGTCGTCGTCGTGTACTGAACCAGATCGTCGTTTAGTTCGTGAGTACACAAGTACGGCAAGTCCCCATTCCCAGGGACGTGAGCCTATCGTGCATGAAAAGTGATGGATTTCACTGCAAGTACTCCGCATGGACAAACTGATTATCTGAGCGTGTGATCACCAATCCTATGGGATCTAGGCTCTCTTTAAGAGCGACTTTACTCCATTCAGTGCTACTAGTACGTACGAGAAGTCCCCCAACGCGAAGAGTAACCTTGGAGCGTTTTCAACAATGAATTTCGGGCTCGCGACTAACTTGATCTTGATGCGTCAAGCCGTTGAAAAGCCTGTCACTGAGACCCGTCCGCGGTGGGTATCGCCTACCGGGCTTATAGATAGTATACACTGATCTCTATGGCAATTATGTAAATAATGACAAGATGGAAAAAGCGATCCACAAGAAATACAGTCATCCATTAGTGTGCACCACCGTTGACGCGCTTGACCGTGGAGTTCCTCCCAACCGCCACCTCGAGCGCCCGCTCCACATCGTTCACCAAGTCCTCTGTCTCCTCCACCCCGACAGACAAGCGGATCAAGTTCTCTCCAATGCCAAGCGCAACGCGCTCCGCTTCGGGTATACTACCGTGCGTCATCTGCGCAGGTAACTCGGCCAGACTCTCCACACCGCCGAGCGACTCCGCCAACGTGAACAACCGCGTCGCGGTCAAGAACGCGTTGGCTTCCGCTGCGCCTCCTCGAATACGGAAGGACACCATGCCGCCATAGGGGAACCCCCCTTCACCCCCGCGCTCGCCTTGGAACGCATCGACAAACGTCTTGGCATGCGGCGCCAACTGACGATACGCAGTCGCGTTCCGCGGGTGTGACGCCAATCCAGGGTAAATCACCTCCTCGACCAACGGCGAGCGTTCCAATGCCTGCGCCACCTTCAATGCATTAATCCCGTGCGCTTTCATTCGTAAATGAAGTGTCTTGGCACCACGCTGAGCCAGCCAGCAGTCGTACGGGCTCGGAATCGCACCGTGCGCATTCTGGAGAAAACGCAACCTTTGTACGAGTGGGGCGTGGTGGGCGGGGAGAATCAGACCGCCCATGATCACGTCCGTGTGACCATTGATGTACTTTGTGAGACTGTGTGTGACAACATCGGCTCCGAGGAGTAGAGGCGATTGGTAAAATGGAGACAGGAATGTGTTATCCACGACCACGAGGGGCCTGGATGGGTGTGACCGTGCGAACGAGACGATCCGTGGTATATCCACGAGCCGGAGCGTGGGGTTCGTGGGGGTTTCTATCCAAACAAGCTAAGAATGCCCGGCGCCCGGACAGCATGAACAACCGCTAGGTAAACCGTGATGGAACAACGTACCTTGGTGTTTGGTTGGAACGATGCCAGAATAGTATCGTCATCGGCGCTCTCAAGATCAACAAAAGACGCCTCGAGCGCCTGGGTCTCTGAAGCAACTCGTTTCAAATAGCGAAAGGTACCGCCGTAGACGTCGTTTACACTGAGGACGTGTGCGTTCGGTCCGATGGCCTGCACGAGGGTGGAGGTGGCGGCCGAGCCGGAAGAAAACGTGATCGCATAGGCACCCCCAGCCTCCAACGCAGCAAGCATGGCCTCCAACGCGTCGCGATTAGGATTCCCGGAACGAGAGTACTCGAAGCCCTGCATTATGATGCAGAATCTTGAGCGGGGGTCTCGTTATCACACGATCAGAGACGTACCTTGTGGATCCCCACCCCGTCTTGCTTGTAGGTCGTACTGAGGGATATCGGGGGAATGACTGCACCCGTCTCGGGATCCGGATCTGAACCGACATGGATAGCGAGCGTGCCGAAGCCATCAACTGAGGGGGGTGGTCTCTTGAGAGAATGGCCACCATTGACGCCGTTGGATGAATGGTTGGTGACCGTCATTGTTATGGTATGGACGTAAGAGGGATCGGATCTAAGAATCGACCGCGTACCTTCGCCTTTTATACGTCCAAGGGTCAACCGGTCACCATTTGCGTCAACCGATGACGAGTTATGGCGAGTCCCGGTGGCTGACAAATTAACGATTTTACCTCATGAACTTGGTCAGACGGGGGGCCTTGTTACGCGAAAGAACCTGTGTTTACGCGACGGAACCTGGGCAGACGGCCACGGGATTCATTTGAGTAGCAGCAAGTCGCACAGAAAACGGCCATGGTTGTGCTGTCATTATAGCGAAGGGCTGCATAGGGTTATTCACAAGCCACAGGTAAGGTCGAGACGAGCGGGAAAAAAAAATAAAGTAATCAAACCATAGAGAAAACGTTGGTCATAACAAATGCCATTGAGAACTGTCCACGATGATTCCATACTTTTATTCCTAATCCTGTTTCACTCTCCATAATACCGCTGCCGTTGCAATACTAACGACCAACACGCCCACGGCCGTCGTCATATTCAGGTGGAACTGCAAGAAATGGGTTATCAGATGCAACGGGTGAGAGACCGTGAGATAACCAACAACCCCAGACGTGCGCGATAGCATCTCCGCCTTTGATTCCGCCACAACAATCGAGGGGGGGCTCAATAGCGGCTGCTCGGGAGAGTCCTTTACCGATGGCGCAGGCGTGATCGGATACTGAGCACCACGTTCGAGCACTCGGCTACACGACTCTGGTTCACTTTCCGCTAGTGATGGAGAAGGTGATCGCGACCGTCGATATTGATCTGAGACACGTCGCGAACCTGGGTTGGACCCAATGTCATGGTCCCCATTGACCACCCCTTCGATCATTTCAATCGACGAGATGGGTGAGCTGGATCTCGAACGACTCCGAGAAGAACTTGACCGACGACGTCGTGACTTTGTCCGACCAGGATTCGAGGCGACACTGACAGGACTTGGTGGCGTCACAAGGCCGCCCCCTCCATTGATCTTGATGTCCCCGTTCGGAAACCGGTCATGTCGTTGCAACGCCGCGAATGATGCCACGCCAGCATTGATCTTGGCGTCCAATCCCAGTTCCAACGTGCGTGCCCGGCTTTCCCATTCCTCCTTCGCCTTGCTAAGCCTCTCCCTTTCTTGTGACCATTCCTCCTGAACAGCGCTCCATTGACCTTCGACATTCTTTTTCCATTCGTTAAGCATTGCTGTCAAGGCCTCTCGTTCAGGATCACGGGCAGGCTCGCGGACAGCCTTGAGAATCTCGGCCTGAGCAGCTTCCTGGGCGGAATTTTGCTGCTGCAGCTGTAACTGGGTCGCCTGTACGAGCTCCTCCAATGCTACAATCTTGGATTGCAGCTGCGATATGGTTGTCTGAGCGGCGGTGTGCTGGGCCTGGAGGGAGTTGTTGAACTCCACTGCCGTGTCTATTCGTCCACCGAGCACCGACAACCGCTCAGCCAAGCCATCGATAGCAGCAGATGCAATGTCGTGGGATTGTTCCAGAGGTGACGATGATCGATGTTTGCGCTTTGCATCTGGGGAATCGTCGTCATCCTCCACCATACCCATTCCCGTTGGCTCGGGTGTCCGTGGACGTCCAAGCTCCTCTCGGCGACGTCGGCGTTCTTCGTCGTCCTCATCCTCAGGGACCAACTGGTCCTCATCTTCCTCCTCCACTCTCTCCAAACCGTGGGGGATGATGGTGTGGATACTAGAGGCGTCGTCGTCGTCTGCTTGATAACTGCCGTTCCGCATGCCACCATGGTGTTGAGCATCATGGTGTCCGGATGGAGAACCTGCTGCGTGTCGGGACATCTCAAGTTCACGTTTCCGTTCGTCCATGAGTTCGCGCAGTGAAGCTACCTCGGCCTTGATGGCTTCGTGCTCAGCGAACATGTCCTCGAGGACACGTACCTTGTCGACATGACTTGCCAAGGATGCTTGTGTCTCGTGGAGTTCGGTACGCAGTTCGTTCAGCACGATGGCTGGGATAGATCCGGAGTCGGTGGGTTGGGCGGGGTCATGCGCTGGTTGTGGTTGCGGTGCACGGACGGGTGGAAGGTTGTGAGGAAAATGGGAAATGTTGGGCGGCTGTGGGAGAAGTCGTCAACAGGATGTTGACCTGTCAAAGTGGTGGATACTCACCACAGTGCCGCCTAGAGTATCGTGGATCTCATTCATCGCGGTCGTCAACGAGTGCAGCTCAGCGCCTGTCTCACGACTTTTCTGGAGCTCGCCTTGTAGGCGGGTTAAGATGTGGTCGAAACTGAGACCGCTTTTACCCGGAGGTCTCATACTACCACCCATCCCTCCCATTCCACCGAGTGCTTGGGACTGCAGGGTCGGTCGACGTTGTGTGGGAGGGACAGGCTGGCCCTGGGCGAATGAAAATTGAGAAGAGGCACCTGAAGTACTCGGCTGGGCAGGAGCTCCAGGGATGTTTGGGGGATTTTGCATGCGCTCTACACGGGCAGCGTCCTGGACGTCTTCCTCCGTAAACACACAGAGCACACGGGCGGCGACTTTGTGGTGGATGGTAGTTTTGTTGTCTTCGCCAATGATGTCGATGCCGAATTCCTAAATAAAACTCGATTGGAGAGGAATAAGATAGGAAAGTCAAGAGTGGCATACCACGATATCGTCATTTTTTAGTTCGAAAGGCTCGGACTCGACGCCTTCGGGACTGAGACGTTCGCCGTTAATGAATGTTCCATTTGAGCTCTTGACGTCTTTGATGAAGATCTGGGAAGAGGAGAGATGAAAGATAGAAAATGATCAAGTGAAAGGGAGGTACCTTTCCGTTCTCCTCCCATACTTCGGCATGCTGTCTGGAGAGGACTTTTGAGTCAAAGTAGCCGTTTCGTTCGGCGGGGACAGTTTTGGCATTGGTTTGACGACCAATCTTGACGCGCTGACCACCTATTAAAGCGATATGTTTCGGAACAAAGGTCTCATTTAGTGGGTAAAGATAAAGAGCGGGGAATGAGGGCTGGTTATGCGGCGAAGAAAACGGTGGTGGCGGCATCGCTCTTGGACGGGGGTGGTCGACGTTGAGTTCGTTGGGGTCCTCGTCGCTGCCTCAGACTGTCTGCTTACTCAGTCTCCCTTTTTCGGTCAGCAATCCCACGCTCCAGCCATCCGCGGACACAGCCACACACATATTTGTGTCAATGGCACGTGAGTTTGACGACATCGGGTCGAGACGGAACAACTGGCGTTTCACACCTTCCGTGTTCTCCCTCTCTCGAACAGCCGTCGAGGGGAAGACGGCGTCTGGAGGTGATTGTTGAAAGATCCGCGCAACAATGTTGTCAATGTCCTACACGTTGCGCGCTCAATGCGATAGCGCATCCGACCGGCTCTGTCGTCGATCCAAGCAAAGACGTTTTAAAAATAGGGTATGACTCTCGCGCCAAGATCCGTGCAGCACCCTCATCTCGCGGTTTCATTTCAGGTAAACTGCACCGTCTCTCTGTTGGACTCCCTCACACGAACGTATTTCTCAGTTATATAATTCGTCTGCGACGGGGCCAAGTGTCTCTACTTTGTTTGCTTCGGCAACCTCGATGAAATCCGAGTCACCGCCCTCTGCAATTCCCAGTTTCTACTACGTCATATTTGCCTTGGCTTAATTTCCCGCGACGCTTATCGGGTTGATTGTCACTATGCAACCCATCACCGTTTCTTACTCTCTGCGTTCTATGACCCCTCAGGTTTACAATGCTCGCGACCAATTGAGAGTCCACTACCTGTGGCTTTAATCGTGACGATGGTTCAGCTTGCACGTGGTTGCGCATTCCGGGGACTCGTTGATTTCGTCGCCCTCACTGGTGCTAGAAAATACCTGCCTTCGCAGGACTGTCGATGTCGGCGACGCAAATGTAGCAGTAACATGCCATACATCTTTCCCACTTCCGTCGTGGTTTCCACGGTCAGTCGTGGGATGATCGGGTTGGAATATGCCTCTGCGTGTAGCCTGGCAGGCGCGCAGAGCATGCCAAGAGAAGTCGACAAACACCGAAGTACTGCGTGAGCTTTCGGGCAGTCCTGTTATCTGGGGACTCGGGTGTGCCCTCAAAGGCCCATATCAGTCCAACCTCCCTCGACTGTCAGTAGCTTGTGTGGCAAACGAGTGCTATGTAGTATGTAGTCGAGAGAGCTTCCTAAGTAAAAGGTTCGAAGCGTACTACCTCCGCAACTTGGGGCATAACGGAGATATTCACACCACAATGGGGGGTTGATCCACTTGAGCGTATTTCTCGCTTTGGGACTCACAAAAAAGACCTTTGCCTTGATCCAAGTTTTCCTTCACTTTGTGTGCGCGTCTGTTTTCACCTTTCTAGGGCAACGTCGAGGTTACAGAGGCGAATGTAAAACACCTTTTAGCTGCCTGCAATAATGGTCCGGTGGGGGTCGTGCGTCTCGTTGATCCTGTTCACGCCGCACGCCGCAGTCCTCGATGAGCCACGACTTCTCGAGGTCTTTGGGACCTCGGAACCTGCGTGAATGACAGAGGGCGGCATGCTACGATTCAAGAAGCAAGGACTATCATTCATGGACATCACCGGACACGAAGTCTACGGTCTCTTCAAACGAGGACATAGGTGTGTGGCCTTTTTTGTGTGGGATGTCTCTGATTGGTGGGGGTCTGGGGTGACCCAATGAATGGATATTGTCAGTGCAGAATGGCCAGACCTTCGGCGTCAGGAAGGGATCCACAAGGTCATCAAAAGTCTCAAGGTGGGGGAGATGGTGCACAATCTCGCTAACCCGACGACATTTCGCGATCGTTATCACCGCTCCGAGTATGGCGCTCGGAGCTCTCGATGGATTTTACAACAAAGTCCTCGAGGTATATAGGTCTTGTGACTGGGGTCTGGCCGTCGATCTTGTTCTTTCTCTCGTCTTATGTTTGATCATCGCAGACGCCCCGCCCAACGTGGATTTATCCATCGAGACGTTTACCCACGAATTTCCCCGGGCTAGCGCCATTGCCCGCTTCGAGCCTGCTCGGAGAGTCCTGGATTCTGTCAACTACGGTCGTTTCCGCTGCTTGCGGCACCAGGTGGTGGTGGTGGTGGTGGTGGTCGCTCTTGAATGGTCACCATCCGAGGGGCCTTCAGAGCGCTCGTTCAGGCTGCTTTCAGGCCCGAGGTTCCAGTGGAATTTCATTGGTATGCTGCAGAAGAGGGTGGACTTTTCCGGCAGTCAAGATATTGTCTCGGAATATGTACATCAACAAAAGGACGTTGGGGCCATGATTCAATTCGTAAGTATCGCTGACGGGTCAGGTTGGTTTCATGGACCGCCGCATCCCAGGACACGACAGTATATGTGCGCAAAGACGTGACACCTACCGTGACGTTTATCGCCAACAACGTCCATACGCCTTTGATGAATTGGGCCGTGAAGTTGGCCACGGGATATTGCTCTTCCCCCGTCGCAGGTGCGAAGTCATCGTGCGTCGCATTTACAGTGTTCGATTCGTCTCACGGAATGAAGACCCTCGCGATGTAGCCCAGGTGGCGTCTCTGACCACATTTCGTGGCACCGTGCTGGTGTCCCATATGTGCTGCTGTAGCCGACCCAGTCCGAGCACCCGACCCTTACATCCACACTGTTGATGACTGAACCATCGCGAAGGAGGGAGAGTTCGCTTTTACGGTGTGTATCTGAACACGTTTCGTCCGGGTGGGTCACACTAATATTCATTGTATTGAAGCACGCCTTGGATTTGTCAAGGTAGCTGTTGTGTTCGCTGTGGAACTGTGGGGTTGGAATGACCAGACCCACAAAAGATGTGATCCTCGAGATTTTCGCTTGATCGCAGAAAAGACGCATATATCGCCCCCTCTGCAGGACCAGGATGCTCTCCGAAGAGTCGACACTGGGAACTATCTCGTTTGTGTTGCGAGCTCGGACTGTATCTCTACTCGATCGTGGAATTGAGACGAGTCACTTTCTTACCGACAATGACTTCTTTGATAGGCCAGTGACGAACGCGGCCCAAAAATTCCGTCCCTAACTATGGTACATCTTCCATGGTATCTCTTCCATGGTATCTCTTTTTTCATTCTCATCTGTGAATCTTTTCAGTATCCGAAGGCACGGGCACCCGATTGACCGCCGATAGCTTCTGTCAGGTTGCGAGCAAGAGACTCCGAGATTGCGCCCGAATCCGACGTTACATTGATCTGGAAGGATCATTGAGCATCGGTCTGTCGTACTGCAAACTGCACAGAAAATACGATTGACAGACCATATCGAAACCCTCCTGGGCGCGTTTAAACGACTGAGATCCCGAAGTGCAATAGATGGCACTACAGTCATCGTGAACACCAAGCACACGTCCTTGTTCGACATTGGACATACCATTTCTTGCCCTTGCTGTGCGCGACTTTCAGGATCTGTTGAATGACCTTTTCCACATCGGGATGGGGATCTGGAGATGGGGGAGGGTAACCGAGGGTCAACGACAAGTCGTATGGGCCGATGAAAAGGACATCTATAAAAAAAAACCTCAGGCTACGATGAGCCAAATAGCACGCCACATTCTCTGACCGATTCCATCAACGGCAGCAATCTCCTCGGCGTTCTGGACCCCTTCTTGTGTTTCGATCTGGATCATGATCGTGACGTGCTCGTTGGCAGATTTGAGATACTCTGCAGCACTGATTCCCCACACGCCTTGGGTGAACGGACTGCCAAAGCCACGCCTGCCGCCCGGTGGGAAGCGGCTGTCGGAAACGACTTCTTTCGCCTTTGTTGCATCAGAGACCTGTAAAACGAACATCACATTTTTTTTTGCTTTTCTTGAGTATCTCGTCACATTCCGGACATCGGTGATCGGGTCACACACCATCGGGACGAGGACGCCTCTTGCGCCGGCGTCGAGCGCATACTTGATCTGCCACGAGACACCAGTGCTCGTTCCCGTCGCAGGGATGCGCACTAGGGCGCTTGGCGCGTTGCTGCCAAGCCCAGTGATTGCTTGGATGGACTCTGCCGCGCCGGGTTGGAGCGAGGTGAGTCCGTGTTCGCAATCGATCATCACCCACGACAGGTGTGGACTCGACTGGGCGACCGTTCTGGCGTTGATCACGCCTGGCAAGGTGATCCACGCCCCGAAGGCGGGCTTAGCAGCTTTGAATGCTTGTGTGAGAGCGTGAGTGGTCATGGGGAAGTTTTAATGAGAAGGGCGATGACCCCGAGTGCGAGATGGATGTCCTTATGTACGTAGTACCCATTGAGAGAACCCAAGTCATGGGACGAATCACTGCGGGCCGTCGTGACCTTTAGGGCAAGGAGATCGATCCTAATTCAATCTACTTCGCGTTTAGGATGATCCAATGACCACTTTTCATTGTCCATCTATTGGGTTGTTGGACTGTCCCAACAGCCGACATGTATCTCGACATCACGGTCGAAGAAATACCCCGTAACTCGAGGATCAGGTCCGAGGTATTCGTGTCTACGACGTTATGAGCACCTAAGATGGCCTCTGTAAGAATTACACTGCGACTTAACTCCAAAGCACATGATCAACGATTGTGCACATAGCTTCACAACCCAACCTCTTCTCCTTATCGATCGCATCCATGCAATGTTGATGTGTGCAAACTGAAGGATGTTCTGACCTTCACCTTTGGTCGACAAGTACGTGGTGAATCTTGGTGGTGTACTCGCATGTGGGTTTTTCTTATGGGCCAGCTCGTAGCGCGGGTGGTGTCCGTCAAGTCTCCTGTTGCATCGTTTTTTTTCCTTCAGACCTTGAGTGTATCGAGGATTATCGCTTGAGCGTTGGCTCTTACCTCTCCGCTTTAGCCGTTGGCAGGGGCGATAAACGGAGGAAGAACACGCGTGGATTCCACCTCGGACCAGCGTGATCGAACAATATCATTGATACAACTTTATCACGATCATGGATATCGCCAGACTCATCTCAGTTTCCGATACAAGACACCTTCGCGCGGTACGCCACATTTCGGGTTTAGTGTAGATGTCATGAGACGGGACGTTCTGTGAGAACCTGGAACCACAATGATTAGGCTAGAGATAGAGACACAGTATGGACGTCTGGACAATCAGGTCTATCAGGCACGTAGCTGTGTGCAGCATTCTTCATGACAGGTGTCGAATCCTCTTGCAAATGTTTCCCACCCCTTGCTCGAGACCTGCGTTCCGGCAGCGGTGCAAGCACATGACCCTCTCCTCCAGCAATCCATTCGGTTATCCACCATGATCCACGACCTTGGTCTCTCTTGATCTTCTTTATATCCCTGAGAGCCTCCAACAGCCATAGATCAGGTTTGACGGAATAGCGGGCGCGTAAAATTTTTTCCTTGGGCTCGGGATAGGGAGTAGTTTCTCTCAGAAGTCTCTGAAGGGCCATTCGAATATCTCTCCCAAGGAACGAGGCGTGTTTATTCTTGCTCCGCAGACATGCTGCATAGAGCATGGCGCAGCTAGCGGGATCGTTGGTCACAGGCGGGAGATTGTTCATACCAAACAGTGATACTGCGGCAATTAGGTTCTCCAGAGGATACTTTTGATAGAGAGAATGGAGGAGAGTACGCGCAGCGGGAAAGGATGAAAGCGCGAGGCCATACTTTGGGTGATCCCCGAAAACTTTCAGAGCAAGCAAAGGGCAATCAAGCTCTTCGCACCGACCTGCGGCACAGGGAATAGAGAAACGCGATGAGTGTGTTTACGAAACGGTACGAGCATCGGACGATAGACATACGAACAAACATTTCAGTGTCGAGCGGGGTAAATGATTTCCCTGACTCTCTCCACTGAGGGAATGTCTCTGCAACGGCCTCAAGGTGTTCTGCCTTGCTCGCGAGTTGGAAGAGGCGCAACCAGGCGGTGGTGCGGACCTGGCCAGACTTGACGACTTTCACTCGGCCAGTACGGTCACGCACGAACTGAAGGAGTTCGTGGAATTTTCGTTCCCGAGCATTCCAGTATTTGGGCAGCGACTTGGTGGACTTCTGAGATGTTATTTGTGATACGGGCTCGTTCGGGATACCGAGGTCACAGTCTTCGCCGGCGCGTCGAGCTATATATACAAGTTACTTGGTGTTGGATGGGTTGATAAATAAGGACGAACTGGGTTGCGAGACATGAATTTGCTTTACCAAGACCGAACATTTTGTGAGGTAGGAGGCATGGACGGGCACGTACCGCCTCGTAGCACCAACGAGAACACTGGCCATCGAACAACTCAACTTGAACGATACTATCGTAGCTACTGGCTTGGTTTTTGCTGCTGAGGCCAAACAAAGATAAATACCTCGGATGTCCGTAGGTTGTTCTCATGCAATCCAACAAGAGCCACACTTCCCACCAGACCATTATATCGACCAGCATCGGACTACTAATTAGAATGGAAGACGAGTCCGTGTATGGAGCATGGGGGCGTAGGATGTTTTGTCATAACAAGAGCGTCAGGTTCCCATTATTAGCGGGTGCAATCGATTTACCATGTTCACCACAGGGCACTATGCGGCCGCCACGGAGGTGGTGACGGTGTGGATGTCTCACAGATGGGACTGACAGCCGAGAGAACAGTGGACACAATGTCGGCAATAATAACGACTTCAGTTCCTGTGCACCCGGTGGGTTGGGCAACCGTGTGAGCGATGGGTAGACCAGCACACTTGTGTTGGTATATACACGCTCACAGATCGGTTCCAACGCGAGGAAAGTTTGTTCACCGACGGCGCTGCGGATATCAACTCCGCCATCTCGGAATAACTACAAGGGCAGTTGGTCAGCCTGGCCATGTGATAGACGAATGCTGTCCATCGTTGCTCTACGAAATTACTCCCGAGGACATTGCTGAAGCTACACTCAGGCCAATTTTAGTAGGGAGACAAAATATGAAACCAAGCAATGTCAGCAGAGGTCCAGAGGATGAATATGGTGACCATTAACGCCGAGGATAACATCTTGCCTCGGTTGTTCGTGCGCACCGCGACTCGCCGATGTACTTACTTGGATTTCCAGGAATTCCGTCGTTTCAAAGGACTCCCTCTCTTATCACCATACGGTTCATGTCGTACGCCTGCCAATGTTAACAGATTTTTAAGCCAAGACATAAAGATTTTGACAAGATAACGGATTTTAGCGTGATGTTTTTGCAGAGCTGCTCATTGGATGATAGCACCTCCTCTCCTGCTTAGTAAGCGTCGGTCTTATCTCGCCAAGTCCCTTGCGGCGCCTGCTGCTAACCGACTAAGGTACAAAACTTTCCACAGGAACGCGGGTATATCAACAGCAAATTTTAGCCAGCCCGACCATCTTGTGAACACCCATTACTCGCATAATCCAGCAGCCGCTGAAGCCCCTTTCAACATGGTCAACGTAACCTATGATTCCTGTGAGTTCAGGTCTATTGAAACCCTCTTACGACCTTTCATTGACCCTCTCCGCAGCGGGGGACCTTGAATGGTCTACGTCATCCGCGTCTGGCGTCTACAACCTTGGTGATATTGCTTGGACACTGGCCTCAACCGCCTTGGTATGGATCATGATACCGGGTGTCGGTTTCTTCTACTCTGGTCTTTTGCGGAGGAAAAACGCTCTCAGCATGATATATCTTAGTATGATGACCGTCGCGATGGTGTCGTTCCAGGTGCGGCAGGTGATTTCATAGGAGTGACAAGCTCTAACCCCTTGGTAGTGGTTCTTCTGGGGGTACTCTTTGGCATTCAGCGAAACCGCTGGGAAATATATTGGCAATCTGGGTAAGTCGTTCATAGTCAGTCTGAATCAGGTCTCACCTTTTTACAGACCACTTTGCCCTCATGGGTGTGCTTGATCAGCCGTCTGTTGGCAGTGCTCGCGTGCCTGCCATTGTCTTTTGTGTTTTCCAGCTCATGTTTGCTGCTATTACGTAGGCCATCCTCCCACCATTGGGTGCCATCGCTTACATTGTCATCGCATAGCCCGATGATCGCTATTGGCGCAGTCGCAGAGCGAACCCGTCTGGGACCACTCCTAGTGTTTGTATTTGTGTGGTCGACGTTGGTGTATGACCCTATTGCTTGCTGGACGTGGAACCCCAAAGGTTGGTCGTTCGTCCTAGGAGGCCTCGACTTCGCTGGCGGCACTCCTGTCCATATCTCTTCTGGCACTGCAGCCCTGGCCATCTCGCTCTATCTCGGAAAGCGTCGTGGTTATGGCACAGAGCGACTCGCGTACAAGCCCCACAACACCACCTACGTTATCCTGGGCACAGTCTTCCTTTGGTTCGGCTGGTTTGGATTCAACGGCGGTTCGGCTTTGTCCGCCAACTACCGTGCTACAATGGCTTGCATTGTCACTAACTTGGCCGCTAGCGTTGGCGGTTTGACCTGGATGCTCTGGGTGAGCATTGCTGGGATGGTCGAATTATACCTTTCTAATGACCTTTCGCAGGACTGGCGCTTGGAACGCAAGTGGTCTGCCGTTGGTTTTTGCTCCGGTGCTATCGCAGGTCTCGTTGCTATCACCCCTGGTTCTGGATATGTTGGTGCCCCAGCCGCGGTGCTTTTTGGCTTTATGGCTGGCACTCTGTGCAACTTTGCCACCCAGTTGAAGTTCCTTTTCAAATACGATGATGCCCTTGACGTAGGTCCTCGACCAATCACTCTAGCCAGTACTCACCCAATGAATTTAGATCTTTGCCTCACACGCTATTGGTGGGATAGTTGGCAACATGCTCACTGGTCTTTTTGCTCAGTCAAGTGTTGCGGCTGCTGATGGAATCGCGGTAATCCCTGGTGGCTGGCTCGATCACAACTACAGACAACTCGGCATTCAACTAGCAGACTCGGTATCTGGGCTTTCCTACTCCTTTGTCATGACCGTGAGTCGGTTTCCTGCGCACAGCTTGTGTCAAATCATCTGATCGCTCCGCGTTCTTTTCTACAGACCATCATTTTGTGGGTCATGCACTTCATTCCTTTCCTCCGTCTCCGTTGTGACGAGGAAACCGAAATTATCGGCGTCGACGATGCGGAGATGGGAGAATTTGCCTACGACTATGTCGGGGTTGAGGTTGAGCTTCTACCCCGGCAAGAGTACAATAACTCTGCAATTGGTAGAAACCGCGAGAACCAGCACATTACTACGACCTCGCAGGAGAGCGAACACGAAAAGACGGCCAACATCGCCTCCGCGGCAGCATAAATCCTTGATGGACATTTACTGCAGACCGCAGGGTATTAGGAAGAAAGAACGTTTTTCTTTCATTTCTCCCTCCTTGTTTTTAATTTCTTTTCCCCTGCTGTGCCTAGCAAACATCCTCGAGTAATCGCGCTCGCAAAGAAGTAGGTATCTGTTTTGGTTACACTCGTTGCAAATATGTTTCAAGTATGTGGTTTCGTGATAGAAATATACAATCGCTTTTGGGCGTGTTGATCCCGTTGTCTTTGACTGACGAGTTGGGCGAACGCGTGAGCGTTGAGTGATTGACCGCCGAGGGGGGCCTTGGCTGGGTAAAGTGGGTGGTACCTGGATCATGACGCCGACCTAGTTACCGGCCCATTGTCCCGAAAAGGGGCCATCCGCCAATATAAACATCTGCCTTGTATCCAGCTATCTCAGCCCCCACACGGAACGAAGTTTAGAAACCTATCTGAGGATCGTGCTGTAACTCGAACCATGGAAAGACTCGAGATCTGGCTGTTACCAGTGGCACACTGCATCTCTTCAGTTTCAACTTGACATGTTTGCATCGCCTCAATTATACGCATGTCACTGTTCGTAGCAGGAACGTTGGGCTATGCTGCATGGCTCCCACAGGAAATACTCATCCAAAGCACAGATTTCTTTCTTTCAAGATTCACGGGCCACGCCACCCGAGGCAGGGGTTAGCCTACGTCAAGACACCACAGCTCAGTCTGTCACATGGATCACCTATGGTGGCTTGCTCACCGGGTCTCCCCACTTAAACTCCTTGTCACGATGTACGCTCGATACTTCACATTCCCCCTCCAATATCCCGGTTGCTAGTATTTCATGTCAGAGATTCCACCCTCTTACACTGATGTCGAAGTGTCTCCGCCACGGTATACGCTTCCCGAGACATTCAACATTCGTCATCTTCGTGTTCCTTCGCTCATCCAACCCCAACAACTCAGAGGACACCTCTCCATGTTGCATGCATTTCACAACCTCCGGGTAATCGTGGAATCCAGTTCCGTCCCACGGTTTCCGATCGACATTCGTGCAATGGAGCCGGAGAAACGTTGGGGCTGGTTCGTGAACATCGCAGTCGAGAGGTTCGTTTGAGATGTCGCACCTTTTCGAGCCTCGGTGCTAAATTCCTCTCGAGGTTCGACCGCTGGTGCCACAGTCTCGGCGGGTGGTGCTCGAGCGCCGTGAACCTTGAGTTGGCTCTTCCCCCGATCGATGTACTCATGGTCTGGCATGCCTATCTTCTGAATCCAATGTACGAAGCTTTCATGCATGTCTGCCATCTATCGCGAATGACCTCTCTTGAATAGATGGTATGCAGAAGATATGCAGCATATATTGGCGCTGAGTCACTTGTCGGTCCTTAGAGAGTATCTCGCCGCCAATATCGTACGTGGCATTAATTGATTAGATGCCATCCGCTGAAGGATGTTGCAGGGTTCTCCTGATCTCCTCATTACCAACTCACCCCACCCTGAACGAGTCCACAACTGGGAACGCCGCACAAATACACCGTATGACCCTTTGGATGCGGCAGCAGTTGTATCACACAAAGAGATCCAGTGCCCACATTGCGAGCACCGGATAGTCGTGCGTAAGCATCGCTGAATTCTGCTACTGTGAGAAGCACCTGACGACCACATAGCATTTGTCGGTCCAAATGGTTCGGGGTATGCGCAAAGCAACTTCATTGCCAGTTGCACATCGTGTGGAAAGAAAATCAGAAAGGACCTGTTGAGTCTTCTAAAGTTCGCGAATGATATTACGAGGATCGCCGGATTCCTTCCGTACGTTTACCCCCTGCCTACTGTTCTGCGGCGAACTTATATACGTCTCAACAGTGGAACCCTGCATACTCCTTACAAATGGCGTGATGCTGGTCGTGCTACTCTGATCAAGAAGCGTGTCATGGCGGCGGCTAAACTCCCCGTGTCCAACACACTCACTGCACAGGAAGTTATGAGGAAGTTGAAGTTTGACCCCGCACTGCTGGCCGGGATATTAAGCGGACAAATTCAGCGCAGAATGTATGCCTCCATATTGATCGACTTGATGTTTTCTAAAAATTTCACCAGAGGGAGGAGAATCCTGAGCGCATACACGGATGACCGACCATTCTCGGTCGAACTCGTAGGCGCTGTCAGTTTCAACGTCCCCCGCGTCTTCCGCTCTCGTGACCCTGCTCAACCGACGGTTGTTTCAGGTCCTACGGCAAGCTTCATTCGTGCGCAAGATGGCTGATCTCGGCTGGACGGATCCTGACTTCTTCGCCGACGAAGAGGAGATGGTCGTCTTACAACATTGTGTTGCAAGATACCATGCGTGCGTTTGACAGGATGACTTTCCGCCGCGTGTTCCATCAACAATTTTTTTTCCAGTTTTTTGGGACTCATGGCTGATGCTCCCGGGTCATTCTTCGTTCCGACGCTCGACATTGATCTTGCGTGGCATACGCACCAACTCAGGGCAAATTATTACCATACGGACTGCGGACGGGTGGTGGGTCGGTACATCGACCAGTAAGTACTCGTTGTTCACTCATCCTCACGGCATTCGAGAGCACCGTTTCCGCCAGCGATGATAAAGTCGGCGAAGATCATCTCGCAACAGCGTTCGACGTCACATGTCGTGCTTGGACCGTGCGTACACGTCGATCTATGGTACACGCTTGGAAAGACGGCCCTAACCCATGATCAACTGACCAGGATCGATACGGCCTCCCGTATACTTACTGCGGCTGTCCTCTCCCTGGTAGGACGTTGGGACAGCGGTTGCGGCACGCCTTGTCTCTGCATCGTGATCGTACGACCAATGGACTAGATGCCCTTCAGCCATCGCGTGACGCAGCCGTTAGTACACATGCAAGTGATCACAATGCCGTCTATCCCATGCACAACCGGAATGCATCCGAGCGCGCACGGGAGCGAAGACGACAAAAGGCCGAGCGACGACGGCGCCGAGAGGCACTCGATGCCAAAGGCAGGGACAAGGATGGGTCCGCTGTGTTGCGGTACGACCGCAGTCAGACGCAGACGCACGCGCTCCCATTTTTCTACCCTATCCCGATGTGGACCGGGGTTGCGTCTTGCGTCACTGCGCCGTTCGTCGTAGACAACGGTGCGTGTGCGACGGTGAGTTTTTTTCTTTTTTCTTTCGGCGTGGGGTTATTGATGAATGTACACATCTAGGGCGTGGGTGATTTTATGGCAGCATGTGCAGGTGCGGCATGTACGAGTGGCGCTCAGTGGAATGGAGGTGGCAGTGGCACATGCGGAGGAGGTAGTAGTTGTGCAGGTGGGGGTTGCGGAGGAGGTTGCGGAGGAGGTTGATATCCGGTGGTCAAGTGCGCTTTGCATTATTAGATCCAATCAAGTCGGTCCTGAATGGAATAACACACGACACGCCATCATCCGTGGCAAACCCCGCTACGAACATTATCACACGCTAGTCGACTAGAAACAAATGAGCAAGTAATTTATCTGAACATGCAAGCATCAGTCCGACTCTGGCA
>JBBPRI010000271.1:0-25453 GCA_038092955.1 Boletus pseudo-olivaceus | reverse complement strand
TTGGGCCCTGTCTCGGCTACGCCCCGCCCACCTATGAAAGGCCCGTCTCACGAAGGACTTGCGCCTCCTCAGTCTATCCTCTCACCTCCTTCATATCCCATCCATCAGACGTCTCTAGCCCGAAACTGTTTTACCGTTTCTACCTCCATTGCCCCAGTCTCTTCGCCAGTCTTGTTACCTTCAGAATCTCGCCCAACAATCCGTCCCCGCCAATGCCTAGCGCTGTCTACGTGCCAGATATACCCTTCTCCACACGACCTCTCGGTGTCGTATCAGTTGCACAGGAGCAAATTCAGAGGCATCTACGATGCAGGCCAGTGTATGTATGAGGGCGTGTTGTATTGCAGTCATTCTACCTGGTCACTAAAATGCTTCTTCACTTTCCCTCCTTCTGTGAAGAGAGAAAAAGACCAACGAACAAAGTATCAGCGCTGGGAAAATGGACTACTCAGAGTGCGTGCGCGAACATTTCCATTTGATTCCACTTGCGACAGGTTTTACCTGCAGGAAGCCACCAGGGATGTGGAAACGAACCGTGCATCCCGAAGGCGCACGCTATTTCTTCCATCCCCACAAGGTTCGAGCCTCGGAGTTCAGTCGTTTAGTGCGCTCTTGATTGGTTATTCCACAGCAAGTCTTCACCGACATCGACCTTACGCGACGAGGTCTGGTCGAGATTGACCAATGTATCAACTTCCTGCGCGACAAGGAAAATCGGGTGGTTCCAGGACCGCCTTTCCAAGCAATACGTACGCAACTCGTGATACAACTCCACGAAGAAGGCAGTAACAGACAATGGATCTACTATTTCGTCAACCACGAGACACATGTGCTATTCTGGGTCGACGAATTTGATACGACGCAACTACCAGCGTCCCATCATCTGCAAGGGGTCACTGCAGTCAGTCACATCGGTGAGTCACCTGGAGTGGACTATTCTCATCCCCTGATGTGATGCAGGATACAAAATCGAGTCTCAATATTGGTGGGTGGATCAGAAAGAGAGCGCTGTTCTGACGAGGACTCATAATTATAGGGAGCATTGCGAGCGATATCCGAACTGTATCTCTGTGTCCCAAGATCATGTCACTGAGTTCTACGGGATCATCGCTCATGCTTGGGCAGGTTGTTTCAACACTCCTCAGCGGGGAAAATGGTCACTGAAGAAGCTCGCTAGATTATAGCACATCTGAAGCACCACTATCAACGCTCGATGAGACTCAGCTCGCAACAATGCTGACCCTCGCACCATACCTTCAATGCAACCTCCTGTCTTCTCACACTGGTTACTTACATGGCTTATACTCAACCCAACAGCAAGGGTCGGTTCGATCGACGAGTATGCCTTGTGGGTTGTAGGTAAGTCTACAGCAGCGTCAGGCCTCTCGTTGCTCGTCGCTCAATCCTTCCTAGCCCGTGTAATGGGCATCGTTGGTCGGTGGTTTTTGCTTCCCCATTCACGCATGACTGATTTCAGCTCGCGCGAGGTTCCACAATTTCTATGGTCAACCGGGAGCGCGATCAGAAGCCGACCTCTCTGTCTATACCGAAGATGGAGATGAGGACGAGATCTTCCCCCTGTTCGTGCTGTTGGATATCTTTCTCTTCTTTACACCATCCGCCTATATCAGCGAGGTCGAGGGTATCTGGGTCGACAATATCATAGGCCTTGCGCGCTGGAAAGCTTTCTCGAGTAGACTCAACAGTGAATGGAGTATATTCACGATCTATGTGAGTAGGTCACTACGTCGACACGTTCGAGTGGACCCCGATGGCACCTGACCTTGGATCTTCCACAGTCCACTGTCATCCTGGCTGCCGACGTCAGTTTTTTAGGCGTGCCAGGGGTCGATAAAGGGGACGTGGGTTCGCAATCGGTCGCCACGGTTGCGATCTATGCGTCTCTGCTGAGTGTCGTCGGTTCTTTACTCTCCTCTGTACTACTTGTGAGACGGGGGCGCGCTCGAGATGACTCGCCGAATAGCATTGTGCGTTGTCCTACGTGGTGGTGTTCGTCCATCAAGTACTGACGAACCTTTAAAGATTGTTCATGAATACCATGACTCGGTGGGGAGGATCGCAGGCTCTGGGAATCATATATGTACAGCTTGCCGTTTGCGCTATTGGCCTGGGCGTATGTGTTCACGGTCGTCCTGCGTGAACTCGCTCAACTTGCCCAAACTACAGGATGATGTCACTTCTTCGTGTTGGCGTTATTCTCCGTCATGCTCGATTCGAGTGATGCTGTCACCTTGATCTGGTGGGGTCGAGACTTATGGTGTGTGGTCGCGGTATCTTGCAAGACAGCTTCCGTGTGGTGTGCAAGGTTCATCGCTGCCGTGATCAACTGGGAGGTGTAAAACAATACAAGTATAGAATTGATGCCAGTAGACCTAGATATGTGTGTCGGCCTTGAGGTCGATACTATGTGCCGGTGTGTCAGTGACTGTGGTTTTGAGAAATAGAACTTGGCATCATGTAATGGATTGAGATTGGCACAAACTTGGGACTCGGATGAGAGAAATAGTATCGGTTCATTTTTGCCATCACAAGGACTCGAGGGGTGCGTGAAACGGCACGTACGCGGCGCAGGCAATTTTTGTTCTTGGCCAAAATGAGCAGATCAGCGTCGCGCTGTGACGTTGGCAGGAAATGGAACTGACCCCGACTCTTCCAAGGGGGGGAACTCACTCGGTACATTTCTGGGGGCGACCTTTACTTTTCGCAGTGACCAAGACATCCGAACTAGCATCGAATCGGGTCGCAAAGCCGTCGATCGTTCAGCATATGTAGTACAAAAGGGTAACCCAAGACAAAACCAGATCAAAGATGTACGACAAGACAGTACTTCCCTCTATCACATCCAAAGTCGCAACCATAGGACGTCTTCACATCAATCGCCTCAATTCTTGACGCGCAGTCTGGAGCCTTTGCATCTTCTCCTGAATCTCCCGACGGGCTGACACGATGTGGATGCGTTCCTCCAGCATGCCTTTGCAGCGATTGTACCCGTCCGGCCCGGTGATTTGGAGTCCTTCCTGGAGGGCCTTGAAGATGCCTTGCTGTACGCCGAGTACGATGTCGTGGTCGATCGCCATCGGGACCATGTCTGCAAAACGCTTGTAGGCGACTGCGGGAATGCACGCCGAGCGAGTCAGCTTATGACATTCAACGACATCACTATGGGCCCGGGGCCGACTCTACCTTGAAAGTATGCCCGAACGCTCGCCATGATGTTCAGAGCCGCCTCCATTGGATCGGGAGGAAGCAACTTGGGCAGGTCGGTTGCTTGGGCCGATATCCCGATTTCGCTGAGACCAGAGAGTGCCTTGTTGATGCTGCCCTCGTAAGTGCGTCGGTCTCGCTGGAGCTTGACTACTAGATCGCTGTCACCCCGAGCGGATCTGTAGTAAGCTAGGAACTTGTCTTTGTAGTCGGCGTAGTAGTGCGTATTTAGGGTGGTTGGGTTCCGCTCGAGGTCGAGGAGCCATTGAATCTTTTCTCTGGTTCTGTCGGCAGCTTCGTCGAGGTGGTCATTCACGATCATCCTATGTTATGGTGAGCCTTGACAGTACCAGCGGGGAACACGTAACTTACAGAATAGCTTGTTTCGCGTTCCCGTTGCCCATGTGCTCGAAGTGGAGTTCGACGAGTTTCGTAAGGTCGGCTCTTATAATGGCGTAAATTTCTTCGGAGAGGACCATCGCTGGCCCACTCCATCGGTCCGTGACTTGCTTGATGTAAGCGCGTTGAACTACGAAAGGATAGTTGTCTGGAAGTTCACGCGTACGTGCACTGGTACGAATTTCCATCAAGCCGTGACATCGGAAGGAGAGCAGGAACCTACTCTCGCGCTCGCTTTAGAACTTCGTCGATATGTATCATCTGGCCGGCATGATAGTCCACCGGCCCCGACGCATCGTTGTCCCCATCCTCGTTGTCCAGAAATGCTGCTTCTGGCAGCTCCTTGGACGTTGTCCTCTCCCAAGGGATAAAGTTAGGAGCAGTTCTCCGTATGGCAAACTTGAAGGCTTCTTGGTGTGGACGAATAGTCTGCAGTAGTCCATCTTCCTCGGGGGTACCCTCGACACGGTGTTCTAGGTCTCGGACAAAACTTCCGAGGGCATGCAGCACCTCACCGATAGGATCTGTGGACGGCGCTTTCGGGAGAGTGCGTAACTTTGTATTTGCCTCCTGAATCGCATTCAACAGCTCCTCTTGGATCTTCGGGAGCCTTGTTGAAATTTCGAAAGTTCGTCAATGTCTATGATCATAAGCGACAGGTAACTCACCTCTTTGCGATTAGCTCCGACAGAATGAGGCTCAACCTCTCCGACAGGTAACTCGTCCTCATGAATCTTTGGTACTGCGCTTCGAGAGAAGACCACGGTTGGGTTGAGCCGAACCATTCATTCTCTTGTCGGCGCGCCTCTGCCCATGTAATTCCTTTCGAGACATCCTGCGGAGAGGGTTGCTTGACGCAATACCAATTGTTGAGCAAGGGCTCGGTTTCGTTTCTGAGGATCTTGAGCCAAGCAGGCTCATTACCTGGCTCAATGCGATCGGGTTTGGTGAGGACACCTGTTGAAGTATGAATTGGAACTTGTGTGGTAGAAACGAGGAAAGCTTGTTCGATAGAGACTCACCGACGGTTCTCTTCCCATCCGGGTCGTATTGCTTCGTGAGGTGATGTGCACCCTGGTTCTCAAAATCGGCTGGTGGAACGACGACATGAAACATCCGAAATCCAAAACAAAACATAGATACTGACTCTCGCATGCAACAGTGAGTAGAATGACGCAACTCGGCTTCTCTATATATGCAGTGATCAACGATTTGACGAGCTCGATATCGCGCTCGTTGCCTCCCGCTCCGACACTGGCAATAAGACCAGGGAGATCCACGAACGAGAGATCCGTGAGTTCTGGACCGCTGATCTCCAACGAAACGTAGTTCTGGGAGAACGACACTTCGCTTTCATCTGGCAGATCGTCCTGGCGGAGGTACCCATTAGGATCCTTGGATGGGTTCAGGATGGCTTGCTGGGCGCGCCGAATCCGATCCTCAACCAGGGATTTGGAGGTGATGGGACTGCCGAAGGGCACGATTTTGACCGGGATTGGTACGCCCCTGGCATCAGTGCTAAAGTGGAGTTTTACCAAGCATTTCCACGGCGAATATGAGTGTGAGAGCTTGCACTCCGTAGGGCACCTGCGGAGAGGTAAGCATATAGCCGGATCTGAAGACAAACGACTTACCTGGTGCAGGTCCCCGACGAACGAGGCAGGGTGATGCCAGAGATGGATTCAATGAGAGACGATTTCCCCGCGCTTTGGTTTCCGATGACGGCGATCATAGGTAGGTCGATGTCGGCTTGTACGCTGCCGAACACATGTCATGGACACACCAAGGTAGTTTCGACGAAAGAAATCGTACCCAGTGTCGCGCAAACGATTGATGAGCTGAAGCATCGCTTTTCGACTGCCAGTATTGCCGGGGTCTAAGAGCCCCACAGCCACCTCATCATTGGGGCGATTGGCGGTGACTGACGGAGACACAACCCCAGTACTTGAGGCGGAGTCATCGGACTCTGCTGTAAACATGGAGGAGGTTGAGCCCGCCCTGCTAACCCGGGCTCGTGTCTTCAACTTTGGAGTGATAGGTGGGCTCATGATGACCGACAGTGAGAAATCTGGGATGGAATAATCGATGACGGTAGGGAGCCATCGCGGGGGTTTATATGGGTCGGACCACTTGTATCAAAATCCCGTGCTGTGGCTCGGCAGCGGCGGCGGATGCCCACGAAGTACAGCAGCACAGCTAGTGTGTCGCCGGTGTCACCGTATCGGATAACTGTATCAAAGAACAAAGGAGAAATCGATGAGAAGCCTATCTCGAAGTTTACCCATTTCCGTGGCACGAGTCAGTCCCAACATTGTCAGTACCAAGCAGGTCCCCCTTACCCTGCAGGCAGGGTGGCGACTTTGTACCGCACACAAAGATGTTGCCAAGTTATCTCAGAGCTTCTCTCTTGCTGTATTTCTTCAATGTATCCACCGTTGCCTCGCCTAGGGCCCATGAGTCAACGAGGCTGCGCTGACAATGCCTGCCTTGAAGTTGTATTTCCTGAAACGATGTCGCAGATCTGTGAATTCGCGCCCACCGTGGAGGTTGCGTGGGAACGGACGACCACAGGATGCGGCGTATCCGAGGATACTTTTCAAGAAGGAGCTGAGGTTCACGAACTTTGAGCTTATTTATTCCCGACAAGTGCGTACCTCTCCTGACGTATAACTCCTGGGGTGTCTGTCAGGGGGGGTCAGGGGGCGCCGCGCTAACGATGAGACACAACTTGTGGGCTATTAGGTACTAGGGAGTGAAGGGTATTGGGTATGTGTGTGTTACGGATACTAGTAGCCAGTGGTACTGTACAGGTTCAGAGTTGCCATTTATGAATGCTTAGTCAGCGGTAGGAAAAGCTGAGTAGCGATGGTCCAAGGACCAACAGACACCAACTCGAGGCGAGCTTTTGGCCCCGGATCATTCAACTTGACCAGGTCCCCAGTTCATGACATGGAATCTCCCCCAGTCTTGGATCCAGATGAAGTCGTTCATCGGGTGAAACGGTTCAAGGTCCGTTCTCGTCCGTCAATCTCTTCTACGACAACTCTGATGGATAGTCTCCTAGCATCAATCGTACGCAGAATCATTGAAAGACGTTCACTTGCCATCCCCGCTCGACCTCACGAGGTTTGACAATGATATAGCGGTATGTTTTCCCCCTTGATTCCCTTTTCTCTTGCTCCGTACAACTCATGTTCAAACGGTCACGTACACACCTCAGGACAACGAGTCACACTTTTATGCATCCCTTCAGCAATGGAGGCAGCTTAATCTATCTCCGTCATTCATCCAATTTGCCAACAAGGCTGATTCACTCTCCCTTTCCATGCCTCTCCTCTTGCACAACTGGAGAGACATAGTCGAGTTATGGATGACCGCAGTAGACGCTGCCGATGACGAGGCATTACGGGCACTTCTCGAGTATGCCCAACCCTCGTTTCCTCTCTTATTCTCCTCGCTCACTTCATCACAGCCTTCTCCAGAAACTGGCGCATGACCTTCGTACAACCCTATCGCCCGTCTATGCTGATCTATTAGCCAAGCTCCTCGTGTTTCTTCCCCGTCCCGTCGCAGCACCCGCGCTTACGGCGCTACTAGCGACGTTGTCGGGACTCTTTAGGCACCTTCTCGTGCCATCTATACACCTGGATCTTTTGCAGCAAACGTGGTCTTCCTTCCATGCTGTCCTACCGAGTTGTAGTCCCGAAGTGCAGCGTGCTGCCGCTGAGGTCTGGGCGTCCGTACTACGCCGCCTGAAGACAGCTGCACGGGAGAATGCAGTTCTCCTCATGGCTAACAATCTTGATGACGTCGAAACTGCCAGTGCTTGGATGGTTGTGTTTGCTTGCAAAGTCAGCATACCTCACTTTTTGCGTTTCCAGTATACTGATCGTCCATCCCGTCACAACCAGTCTGTCTCCTCGACCCTCCACACGACTTCACCTTCGATCATGGGACCGCTGATCGATTGCTATTTGAGCTTCGAAAATCCCGATGTACTGTATATGCTTCTACGACGCTCTCTCACTTCTATCATCCACCATTGCAAGGGTGCTGAGCAGTTCTCTGGCATTGCTGAGATACTCACAACTCGGTTTATAACCGCTGTCAGTCAATTGCCATCAAATGATGCAGAGGTAGAGCGCCTCCGTCGTATATTGCAACTGATCAGTGTCGTTTGCAGTGTACGTCAAGGATCTCGGTTGTCTCGTGAGTTCCTGCGTCCTTTTCTTACCTCGTCCTGTTACTATCGATTCCGCGTTTAAAGCACCCCAATTGTCGCAATTGGCTTCTGTCCTACCGAACATTCAAATTTGCCCCCCAATCGAGACCGCTCTCCTCGACTTTTCAATCGCAGTCCTTACAGCAGGGGACATGTCCATGGCAGCGGGCGCTGGACCTCTATTCATCACGGAAGCTCTCAAAGTACCCAAGTTTGGAGTTTCGCTTCTCGGTGCTCTCGCCGAGCTGTCTTGGGGACGATGGAAACTTGTTGCTCTACCTGCCTTGTTTAGGTCCACTGGTGATCTCCTCGCTGCAGAGCCAAAGCAGACGTTGCGCTTGTTTGCAAGCCTCAGACATTCCGACAAACTCGGGGAGGTGGATATCGTGTGGAGACGGACCATCGATGTTTGGTGTTGTGAGCGATTGTCTCATTGGGAGCTCAGCCCAGACGGCGTAGATGAGTTGCGTAACCTTCTGTCGCTATCGGTGTACGTCGAGAAGATGCCGGCATTGCTGGTAGGGATGGTCCAACGCATGCTAGATGCACCAGACCCAGAAGCCTCATGGAATACGTCCCATGTAAACGCAGCCTGGGTTTTGCGGACATGCATGCACGCCCTTGCAGGGTCAAAGAACGTATCGTGGGGGCAACAGGTTGATTTGGCGGGGTGGACTAGGACGATCGTGCAGCGGTGGTCGTGGTCTCAGTGTGCCCTGCACGGTTTAGTAAGTCTCGTACAATCGAGGTAAGGTGACTGCTTCCTTTCCGGAGGAAGGCATATTGACGGCGATTCTCGCCAGCCCACAAATACCAGACGTTTTATCATTCTCGGAGCTATACTTGCACTTGCGGACGTGCATCATATCGCACTCGCGATCGTTGCGTCTTAGCGCACTCAAAATCCTTTCCTCGAAGCTGGTGAAATCATCTCCAGGCGAGCAAGACGTACTGAGGCGATGTTTGCAGGGCGAGGAGGTTCCCCTGGACGTTCAGGGAGTGCGTGAACGTGTGTTGCGAATCGGTCGCATTGGACAAGTGATCAGGGATGATGAACCATTGGCCACTGACCTTTGTATCAGGTGGTTGATCTGTAAGTTTCCGTTTGGTCTCTGTTCGAACTCGTTTCAACGTTCCTACATAGCGCAGCTGAAGGTCAATCTACGACCATTATGGTCACCGGCTGCCGAAGCGCTCTCGTCCTTGGCCAAGCGATTCGGAGATTCTGTTTGGGCATGCCTCTTCGACGAGTTGCAAGCGGTTACCGAAATGGCGAAGACTCGCGAACTTCCTGAGTGGCTGAACGAAAACGTCGACCACGACGCGAACGACGATCCTTGGGAAGAGGAACGGACGTGGAGAGATGGTGCTGCCCACAGAATGAGAAATGTAGTCTCGAGCTGGCTGGATCAGAACCATGATCGGAAAGCCATCATCCTCGTAAGTGTGGGATTTCTGGTCTTCCGAGGGGTTTGATGTTCAGCACCATGTTCGTCCTCCTAACAGGATCAGAAACCCTTGGACCGATTCGATCCCGTTTCGTTCGAGACGCAATTGCTGTTGACGCTTGGACAATGCTCATCGCTTGCAGAGAAGCACAACCGCGAACTCGTTCCTTTCTTCCTGTCGATGGCGGTCGACGACGACACAGTTTTGAGTCTTCCCCGCTACAAACTGAACGCATGGCTCACGCTATTCAGCAAATTTACCAACCCCAAGGCGCTCCATTCCACAGAAATACTCTTTTCCCTCTACCACACCCTTTTATCCCACCCTGACCGTGCACTGCAAACGGTAGCGCTTAGCTGTGTATTTGCGTACAAGCCGCCCAACCTCGTGAGGCATGAGGAGACACTTCGGCGTTTCCTGGACGATACGTTATGGCGGGACGAACTTGCACATCTCGACTTACCTTCCCTGGATGCTACAGATCGACCCATGTTTGTGAACGTCACGATTCGTCTACTCTTCGGTATCATGCTCGAGAGGAAAGGACGCTCCAGAGGAGGGGACAGAAAAGTTGCGGTGCTCGGCGCGCTCGCCGTGTGTTCAGAGGACGAACTCGGACTGCTCGTCGACCTGATGTTGAAACCGATGGGGTCAAATAGTCGGGCGTGGCAGGATGGGGAATTCGTGTTGGCCGAGGTGCCTTTGAGCGTGTCCCCAAAGCAGCAGGTTGGGTTTTTGAATCTGTTGGGCGAAGTGCTGAGGCACCTCGGGCCGAGGGTGGCGGCACACTGGCCTGCCCTTCTTGGAACTGCCCTGAGCCTCGTTGCATCCGCACAGACGCGACTGGGAGCGTCGAAGCACTTTGAGGCTGTGAGCGGTGCTAGTGAGGTCCAAGGGGAAGAAGAAGGGGAGGATCGAGAGTATACTGATGCCGATGCTGATGTAAATGTTGACGAGGGTTCGACGACCAGGGCGACACGCTCCATTCGACAACTAGGGTTGCGGCGACTCGCCGACTTTTTCCGCAATCCCGTCTCCTTCGACTACGCGCCATACTTGCAGGCATCTTTCGACACCATCATCTCACCGCGGCTTGCTCTCCTCGACCAAGAGAACACACAAGCGCCGTCGGCCTTGCTCGATGTGTTCTATCTGTGGGCGTCCCGACCGGAGTACGTCCGTTATCTGGTGGATTACGACGATCGTGTGTTGCCCAAGGTCTTGGATTGCTTGGTCGCCACGAACGTGAAGCCTGCCGTTTTGATGCACATCTTCGATACCATTGATCATTTACTCGTCTTCTCTTCCGAGGATGACGCGATCGCGCAACGCATTGTGAAGCCGCATCTCTCGATCCTACTTGGGAATCTCACGACGCTCGTCGAGCGGACCAAGGGTGACCAACATTTGTCCAGTCCCCTCGCCCAGCGTCAGATCAGCGTCCTGTCCCAAGTCGCACATCATATCGCCGACCCTGCACAGGCGTCCGTCCTCGTCGGTTTGCTCTCGCCCCTATTGCGCAAGCCAGGGAAAGTGGTTCCTGAAAAGACCAAGGTCAACCTGTTGACGATCCTGAACAACCTGTTCGCGCTCGTACCCGGGTTGTCCGATCCGGCATCGCCGACCTTTGGAAGAGTCTTTGAGTTATTGTCTCACTTGTTCCTCACGTTCCGTTCAAATGGCGCGCGGACCGCGCTCACGTCGACGTTCAACCAACTCGCGATCGTCCAACCGGGTCTTCAAGGTCTTGCTTCGTTGCTGGAGTCGCTCAACGCATGCTCTACGAAACGGGTGAACGAACCCGATTTCGATCGTCGACTCGTGGCGTTCACGACGCTCAACGAGGAGCGCTACGTCACCCTCTCTCCTTGGCATTGGTTGCCGATATTGTATAACGCGCTACATTTCGTTCAAGACCCAGAGGAACTCGCCATTCGTAACAATGCTGCGTTTACGCTCCGCCGTTTCGTCGGCGTCGTTGCCTCCGATGCACCATCTGCGGCCGAAGCCGAGCCAATCTTCATGCGTACAGTCCTCCCCGCACTCAAGAATGCGTTGCGATCAAAGACGGAGCTCGTCCGTGCTGAAGCCCTCGGCGTTATTGCATACGCCGTACTCAAATGCGAACGCATCGTATCCCTTCAGGAGATGCGGCCCTTGCTGGCGGGCGGTGACGACGAAGCCAGTTTTTTCACCAACATCCACCACATCCAGATCCACCGACGGACAAGGGCGCTTAGACGGCTCGGCGAACAATGCGAGGAAGGGTACTTGCGAGGCAGAACGTTGGTGGAGATATTCGTGCCGCTCGTGGAGCATTACATTGTCTCGACGGCGTCGCTCGACCATTTGCTCGTGGCCGAGGCGATCAACACGCTAGGTCGGATCGCGAAGCAGCTCCAGTGGTCGGCATATCACAACCTCGTCCAAAAGTATGTTCGGAGCTCGAAGGACAAGGACGAGGCCGTTCGCGTGCACGTGCGCACGCTGGTTGCCATTCTCGAAAAATTTCATTTCTCGATGGAGGAAGCGGTTCAGGAAACAGACGCGGCTGTCATTGTGGACGGCGAGGCGCTGGAAGCGGAGGAGAACGCGACAGAGACCCAACTACCACCCGTCGTTCCCTCTGTGGACGTGAAAAAAATATCCGACGCCGTGAACGCGCGTCTCCTCCCAGCGCTACTCGGCTACCTGGAGAACCGGGACGAGAACGAGGACAGCCTCCGCATCCCTGTCGCGCTCGGGATCGCCAACGTCGCGTTACATCTCCCAGCTAATGCGAAAGAAGCGCAGATCGGGAAACTCTTGACGGTGTTGAGTCAGGCACTGCGTAGTCGATCTCAAGAGACGCGCGACCTCGTCCGCGAGACGATGTGTCGGATCGCCGTTGCGTTGGGTCCTGTGTATCTTCCACTGGCCCTCCGCGAGCTTCGTACAGCGCTCTTGCGTGGTCCGCAGCTCCACGTGCTCGCCTACGTCACGCACGCACTGTTAACCTATGTCACCTCCCCCGACCGCACCGACGCCGCGTTCGACGACCTTGACGGGTGCATCGACGACATTGCACACGTCGCCTCCGAAGTCGTGTTCGGCGAGTCGGGCAAGGATGTTCAGCACGAGGACTTCAAGACCAAGATGCGCGAGGTCAAGGGGAGCATGTCGAGGGGTTTGGATTGTTTTGCGCTCTCTGCGCGCTACGTGTCGCCGAATCGGATCAGTGCGCTGTTGTTGCCGCTCAGATCTGTGATGGGCGTGACGAATTCGGCGAAGCCGATGCAGCAAGTGGACGAGGTGCTTCGGCGGATCGCGAGTGGGCTGAATGCAAATGCACGTCTGGACCCGCCAGAGTTGTTGGTGCTGTGTCATACGCTCATCAGCCAGAACGCCAAGTTTTTACAGGAGGCAGAGAGGAAGGCGACACCAGCGAAAGGCAGGGGACGCAAAGACGACCACATCGTTCAGACGAAACGCAAGATCGTGCCCGACAGCGATCATTATGCGCACAATTCATATCGGTATGTCTGCGCCGTGTATGCGTGTATGCCCATCGGGGCTGATGTTTTTTCTTTTCTTTTTTGGATTAGCTTCGTCGTGTTTGGACTCGATCTGTTCACGACTGCCTATCGACGGTCACGGTTTGACCTGCAGGATGCGCAACTGATGGCAAGACTGGAGCCGTTCGTGAACTTGATCGGGAACACGCTGTATGCTGAATCGGACGCTGTCACCGTTGCAGCTCTCAAGGCGGCTCCTTGTATACTCCAATGCCCCTTGAAGGCTGTTCCTGCGTCAGCGCCGCTCATGTCCCGCCAGATCCTTGCAATCATCCGTTCCGTTGGGAGTGCCGAGTCCGAGGTGGCTCAAACTGCATTTAAATCCCTCGCGACGATCCTGCGGGAATGTGCGACCTCGAATGTCAAGGAAGACGACCTCCTGTTCCTCCTCCAACTCCTCGCGCCCGACCTCGAAGAACCAAGTCGCCAAGCGAGCGTGTTCACCCTGCTACGCGCGATCGTCGCGCGCAAGCTCGTCGTGCCCGAGCTGTATGATCTCATGACGACCGTGTCATCCATCCTCGTCACCTCGCAGTCGTCGCACACGCGCGAATCCGCACGGTCGCTCCTCCTCCAGTTCTTACTCGATTACCCTCAGGGCGCGGGGCGCCTGCATACGACGCTCGCCTTCTTTGCGCGAAACCTGTCGTACGAGCATGCTTCGGGGCGATCGAGCGTTCTCGAGCTCCTGCACGCGCTTGTCACCAAGTTCGACATGGGTCTAATGGCGAAACATGCAGAGATGCTCTTTGTGGCGCTTGTATTGTGCGTGGCCAACGACGGGGAGAAACCGTGTCGGGTGGCTGCTGCGGGGGTGATTCAGGTGCTCGTGCGACGGTTGCAAGGGGAACAACGACAACAACAGCAGCAACAACTATCACTACTAGAGCGGACGGTGATGGGGCATTTGCATGCGTGGGTGGTACAGAGGGAAAAGGGGACGTTGCGAAGCGTTGCGGTGCAGGTGTATGGACTCGTCGTGGATGCGTTGCAGCATGCGGCGGCACCGTATCTCGATGGGATTTTGGAAGACTTTTCGGCCGCTGCGGAGAGTAGCTGTGCGTTGCTTTCAGGGGAAGACTTGGACGAAGATGGCGGGGGTGAGATGGACGTGGACGGGAATGAGGACGGGGAGTGGCACACGGCTTACCAGACACTACAGGGGCTGGCCAAAGTGCTGCAGGTATTTCCGGAGGTGACGACAGAGCCCGGCAAGGTACGGTGGACGGCCGTCGTTCGGCTACTCGCATACCCACATGCGTGGGTGCGGAGCGCGGCGTGTCGGTTGCTTGGGGTGCTTTTTGCGGCGTCTACGACGGCATTGGCGGCAGAAGGTGGCGCCGCCGATGCTGGTACTGAGGGGGTGTTGACGCACGCGGGTATGAGGGACGTGGCGGACAAGTTGGGTGCGTTGCTCAAGAGCGCGAACGTGGAGGCTCCCGTGGCATTGCAGGCGGTGAAGAATTTGTTTTTCGTGGGCAAGTGGTTCGTGGCGCGGTTGTCGGACGGGAGTGGGGGTGATGTTGAGGATGGGAAGGAGAACGAAAGTGATGGCGATGGCGACGATGGGGAGGAGGAGAGTCCGCAGAAGGGATCGGACGCGCTGCCGTGGCTTTTCTCCAAGCTCTCGTATCAAGCGCGATCTGCCCAGATTGCGCGACGAAACAGATCGATCGCTCCGGTACGTGGTGCCCGTCTCTCTTTCTGTTATTTTACCTGCGTGTGGCTGATGTTCATGAACTGCAGGCGAACTGGGCGCTCTCGCCGTTATCGGTGCTGCGTTTCTTTGCGGCGATGGCGTCATATATGGATACGACGCTGCTGGAGCGATTCTTACCACACATCCTCACGCCAGTCTATCGTGTCACTGAAGAAGACACCATCCGGGATTCGGGGATGGGTACGTTGGCATTTCAGTGTCGTGTCATCGTCAACGCGGGTGCTAACATCCCTTCTGGCAGAGGAGCTCAAGACGACCGCGATCGAGTTGCAGGACCTCGTCCAAGCTAAAGTGGGCACGACGGTATTTGCGAACGCGTATAATCGGATTCGACAGGGGGTGGTGAGCGTGCAGCAGGCACGACGGGTTGCACGGGTGACCAAGGTACGTCGTTTGTGCATGGGGCCCCCTCCCCATCGACATCATACATTGGCATGCTCACATACGTTGTGTATTGGGATAGACGACGACGGACCCCGAGGCGGCTGCGAAACGCAAATTGGCGAGGAATGCGATGAAAAAGGAGAGTCGGAAACGAAAGAATAGGGCGTTTGCGTATGTTTCGTTACTTTCGAGGGATGATAGTGTCGTGCTGGACTCACCAACCTCTTTCCGTAGTGAAAGCCGGGGCAGTGTCAAGAGGCGGCGGGAAGTGTAAAAGCCCCCGTCGAGACATGTTTCAACTCACTTCAACGTGCCAGAGATCCACCAACTCGCCTCGTGCTTGAGTGTATGCGCGTTTTTTTATTTTATTTTGGACTTCCTGGTGTGTTCGCTGTCTCTCTTTCTTGTGGTGAGTCGCTCTTGCGGGTCAGTAACTTATTCCGTTCCATCATGTCACCCTCTCTTGTCATTCGGATTTTTATTTTATTTTTTCCATCTTTTGGTTTCACAGTTGGAAATTCGAGCGTGATGAGTCGCGTTCTGCCGGGGAATGCCGCTTAACACGTCTTTGGGACGATGCATATCGGCATGGCGATGCTCGGCATCTCCGTCCACATCAACTCGGAACCAGAAGCACCACTTATTGTGATCCGTCCGGTCCCCGCCGTGGCCTCGACTCGCCTAGTCGAGCACATGCACGTCGAGCGCGTAGATAGGAGGAAACGTCTTCTTCCTGGGAATAGATACCATTACATGACAAGCGTAAAGAAGAGAAGAGAAGAAAGCGAGAAAAAAAAAACAAGAGAGTAAAATTACCGGCGGAAGTGAAGCACATCGTCAAGAAAGAGAGCGCATGTCCGCAGGAGAGCTCGGAGCGGTGTATGATCAAGACAAATCAGAGACGGGCCATAACCAGTGCATAATCGAGTATATGTTGATGACGGACATTCTGTTTTTCTGTTTTGAAGGAGGAAACAGAAAGAGAACACGATGCGAACACGATGGCAGGGTTGAGCCTTGGACGAGGGATAGACTGTGCGCCGTATGGCATCCTGTTGTCGAGGGTCCGGTTCCATATTCGATGGATCTATAACAAATGCAAAGGGCGTCCGGGTGGTATGTACAGTACATGACGTGCAAGGGGATGGGGGACGTGGAGCAGAAACGTGCAAGGGGTTTAGCTAGAGGGTGAAAGGACATTGGGCTGGTAGCGCAGCCGCGAGGGGCTGTCTGGACAGTATGCTGGCGGAGGTGGCTCGACAAGGTTGATGGAAGCGGGGGTGGTGGGTGTGTGGAGACCCAACTCGTCCTTGTGTGTGCTGGCGCGGTGTCCACGTGGGGTGTATGCGGGTACGGACGTGAGCGGTGCCGCACGGTGTTTTGGGGAGGATGTGGGGACAGGAGGGTCAAACGGGTTCTCTTTTGGACAGGAAAAGGGATCGGGATCCGCAAAGTCCCAGCTGCCGTCTTCGTGTCGGTGGGAGAGACGGAGAGGCTTGCGAACTGGGGATCACGAAAGAGTGAGGGGAATACTGGGGAATATGGGAAAGAGATACGTACTGAACCCAAACTTGGAGGAAGCTTCTGAAGGTGCAAAGGAGGGCCGGAAGGTGTAGGAGGAGGGGGGGCGGGAAGAGATGGGGATGGACTGAGACTGAGCGTAAGATGCACGACGGAGACGTAGGACAAGCCAGGTGAGGAGGAGAGCCATGAGGATGCCGACGATAGAGACGGTGGCGGCGACGGCAGCGAGGTCAGAGTGGGTTGGAGTAGAGTAAGTTGGAGGCGATGAGGGGACGGCGGTTGGCTCAGTAAACGGCATCTTTAACGAACGAGTGTCATCAGTAAAAATAAAAGAGAGAAAGAGAGAAAAGAGAAAAAAGAGAGAGCAGGAAGGGTGTGGTCTCGGGATTTGAACATGACCGTCTTCTCTTCCCGTCCTCGAAGCCAACCCTTTTCAGTACTAGTCGTCCACTCCCCGCCACCAAGCGAATCCCAATTCCAAACAACGTTGATAGATCCGTCATTTACGACTGGCTCGACAAATCATCTGTCATGCCCTTCGACGACGACGACGACGACGATCATCATCCAACACCTTGGCGTGACCATGTCCTCGGCAACTGGCAGATCGCCATCCAGATTGCACACTCAAAATTACTCTCCACCAGCACGAACACACGCCTCACCTTCCTCCGTGACGACCTCCCATGGCTCACCAACCGAGGCATGTCCTTTATTCACTCTCACTCGCATGGCTGACGCCCTCCAGATCTCACCCTCTCACAGGTCTTGGATGTCTTCAAACTTCTCACGGAGACCTATCCCCGCTACATCGATACCCCATCACGCGACGCCGTAGAGGAAATCGGAATGCGTCTTGTCCAAAAAGACGAATCCGTCCATGACGCACCCAAACTCGGCGTCCTCGACCATGTCCTCGGCTGGTTTGCAAACGAAGTGGCCCACATATCCAAACCAACGCCCAGGTCTGCCCCGTCTTCACCTCCCTTGTTCTCCGTCCATTGAGTTCCCTCTCTCTCTCTCTCAAGTTCCTACGCTGCGGCAGATATATTTGTCCTTTTGAACTGGTCCTGTGGTCTCTATACCACCTGTCTCTCCACTTCCCCCGACTTTGTTTCGTCCGACGCGTGGCGTGTCCTGACTGGCATCCTCGCTACCCTCCTCGATCTCCAGCTCAACTCCTCCACACGATCTAAAGCCACCATGCAGAAAAGTGCGCTCGTTCGCACCCGCAGGGCACTCCGATCTGCCCCACACCATCTTCACCTGCTCCTGTCCACGCTTGTCACTCATGCAAAGTCGAGCCAAACCCCCCTCGTCTACATCGCTCTGCTCAGCACAGCTGTCGATGTCACGATCCGCCTCAAAAACGTCAACGACGAGTCTCTTAAGAAAATCCCTCCATCCATCAAGGTGTGTGCCCATCGTGCCCTGCTCCAGGTTTTCTTACATAACATGGCACACTCAGGAGGGTATCGTTAGCCTGTATATGACTCACGTCCTTATGTCCAAAACGACAGTCCCTGTGCACTCTTCCGTACGTCACCTCGCTAACACTCACCCTCCAACTCATCATCTGCAGAACGCACCTTATGACTTTATACGTACTAACATCAGCCCTGATGACTTTTCTGCCTCGATCTTACCGACGATGGAAAAAGCGCTCCTTCGTTCTCCAGAATATTCACTGAGCGGTACGCTATCTCGCACGTGCATCTGTTACTTCCTTGACGTTCTCCAGTCATTGTCGACTTTTTGCTTGCTTATTCACATCCCCTCGACGTACCTAGCCTCAAAAAACTCCTCAACGCCTCTCTCAACTCGGCCAAGTCAAGCAACCCCACCGTGCGCACAAATGCCTCGGCTCTCTTCAAATCCTTGGTATCCAAATTCTCCCCAGAGTTCCTAGAGACTGCCGTCTCCGAGATACTGACACTCCCGCTGACCGGAAAGACGACAGGGGTCGATCACCGGGTCACGTTGTACATGATGCTCACGATGGTTCCCAAGCACGACGTCGCGTCGATGACGCTTGTAAATGCGCTCCCAACGCTGATCGTCAAAGAAACTAGCGACATCGCGACGTCGCTTCTCGTGCGCACGCTTCCGACTCACCTGAATCACCTGTTCGCATGCAACACTTCCATACCGTCTGATGTCGTCACACTCATCGCCAAGGAGATGAGCAATGCCAAGCCGGTGATGAAGCGAGCATTTGTTAGCGTTGTCGGCGCCGCGGCGTGGGATCTCGAGCGGGTGTCTGAATCGATCAACGACGCCACCAGGGCGTTCGCAACGGCGATTTCTGGTGCGTTGGAGGGATGTATTAAGACGGTGAGTGCGAATCCCCTCGGTACGGCTGGGGGACCTCTGGAAGGGTACGTCGCCGTGGCCATCCTGCTCGGTCCATTGGCCGCTTCTGGCGTATTCGGTATGTTTTATTTTTATTTTCATTTCGGTAGTCGGAAGCCACGTCACTTCCGTCACATCTCGGCTATCTTTGATCTTCGACTGACGTCGATGCCGGGGTTATTGTATTTTTAATTTAATTCCCATTTTTATAGATGATATCGTTTCGCGGAGTTTGACAGCCGACGTCTTGCTGGGAACGTCGACGAAGCCGTCTTTCCTCGTTTGGGATAAGGTCTATCAGAAGCTCAGCGAACCCGAAGACACCCTCTGGTTACTCCGCGCCGCCTATCTCGCCGTGCCGAGACTCGAGTCTGAGCTGCTCAAACACCAAAACCTGAGGTACGTGTTTGGTGGTTGGATGCGGCGGCCCATCTCCGTTCCTTCCTGCTGGGAATGCGTTTTGTGAACGTGTTGTAGGGTTACGTTCGGTGCCGTGTTCGTGCACCTCGCGGTACAAACGACGTTTTCGGACGTACGAAGGGCGACGACGCATGTGGTTGAGGAAGCGGTGACGAGACGACCACAGCTTCTGAATGAGGTGCTTCGCGATGCGCTTACGGCCTCCCTTACCAAGCCTGCTGCGGCGAGCAAGGCGACCGGGCCACCCGTGCCTTCTTCTCTGCCAGGTGAGGAGCAGGAGAAACCTGTGGTGGACAAACGAGCGCGGTATGCCGCGGTCTTGCTTGCCTGTGCGAGTGTTGGGGACGAAGGGCGGTTGGACAAGACGGCGCGGGAGGTGTTAGTTGTGAATTGGGTGGTGTTGGCGCACCATCCCGCGATTTGTACGTTCTTTTTTCTTCTTTTTGTCGATGCTGAGTTAGGGATGAACATGATTGGATCTGATGAGTTACAGGTGGGCCGTCGCGCATGTTGTGGATCGAACTGTGTCAAAAGGCAGGTACGGATCCGCTCGAGGTCTTGAATGGACATATCGATCTCGCGATGAAACATGTACTCGAGGCGTCCATGACGGACCCCAAGGTGCGCTTTGTTTGTTTGTTGCGGTCGCTGGGCTGATCTCAATCTTGCCATGTTCTCTTCTTGGCGCTCCGTTTCTGTTTGCGTGTGCCGCGTAGTTGGGTTTCGCTGAAGCGAGCTACCGCGCGTGATGGATCAGCTCCGGATGGACATCGATGCCAAGGCGTTGAATGCGTTGACGAAGGAAGAGATTGGGATTTGGGAGACGCCAGAGGGGACGACATACATCGATGGTGAGGGCCCCGTTGTACTCGGCGATCGCCACATTGGATTCAACCCACTCTTTCCCGCCCGACCAGTGCTCGCGACACGGAAAAAGGACGAGGGACCGAAAAAGGGCAAAGGCGCAGAGATGGCGCGATGGGATGCCGAACTACGTCAAAGTCTCGCAAGTAAAAAGACAAAGTCTGGCGGTACGGGAGGGCTCTCCAAGGAGGCGCACGCTCTTGTGCAGGCGCAGCTCTCGAAAGAAGCCGCCGTCTGCGAACGCGTCGGTGCCCTCTGAGCGCAGCTGCTCCGTGGGCTGGCGTTCGTCCGGAGTGTGGTGGACGGTGGGGGGGCGAGCGTGAGAGGCTATGTGAGGTCTATGGCAGAGTGTTTATCCGAAGGGGCGATGAGCGGGGGACCTGCACGGCTTGTTGGAGAAGAAGGGAGGGAGGGGCCATTTGAAACGTTTGTGAGCCTGACGCGGTGTTGTTCGGACCGATTGGAGTGTTTGAGGAGGTGGGTTGGTGTGGCGGTGTGGCGGTGTTGAGAGCATCGGAGGTGGGGTGTGTTTCCGAAGAGCAGGCAGCGGAAGGGTTGAACTGTTCGTCTTTACTCTCTTTCGACCATTTCCTCTTTCTTTGATGCTCGTGCCTAGCGCTGGTGTTTCGCGTGCTTTATAGGCTTTGGACGCTCTCGAAACAAGCACCGTTCGATGCAGCGACGTTTTCGTTTGCGTTCTGCTTGCTCGGGCGTGTTGCGCGTCAAGGTGGGGTGGGCATCACCAAGGAAGGGGAGCAGGACGAAGACAAGGTGCTCGAGCAGGTTGCGCTCGTGTTGGACGTGATCAAGTTTCATCGAAGCAAATGTACGTTGCCATCCTCGTGTACCTCGTGATCGTGTGCCCGCTCACCTCAAGCCTCCACGCACGCGCTCTGTCTGCCCAGTTTCAGACACTGCCTTTCCGCGCCAGACGACGCTCGAACACGTGTTGCACGTGGTGAGGACGCAACCGCGGTTGAGCAAGGATGCCTCGTCGCTCCTCATCGATCTGGGCGGGGCGGTCGAGGCGAATGGGACGCGGGAAGAGGTAGCGGTGTCGATTGAGGGGACGCTTCTCCAAGAGACGCACGTACGGAATTCATGTTTGCAAGCGCTTCAGGTGAGGAGACTGTCGACTTGAGAGAGGTCGGTTTCTGACGAGCGTGGCAGCTGTTCGATTTGACCGAGTCGGATTGGTCGCCTCAGCTGTGGGTCGCGTGTCACGACGAGGATGAGCAGAATGCGCGGTTGGCGAGTCATGTGTGGGAGGATAATGGGTTGGACGTGTCGGAGAGGTTCCTTGAGGATATGCTTGGTTTCTTGGGTGAGTCGCATCGTCTTCCGGGCCGTACTTTGTTTTTTTTTTGACACATAGCTCACGACTACTTGGGAACGATTTGATTAGGCCACAAGAGCGCGTACGTGGGGACGAGTTCGGCGGCTGCGATTGCAGATGCGGTCGAGCATCTTCCACAGACGGGCAACAACACTGCAAGCGTTGTATCGAGAAAAGGTGAGATACATCGTTTCGTTTCGATTACTCACGCCTTGATCCCTCTCGGTTCGTTCGTTCCAATTTCTCTAGGCCAAGATTCTCGCGCCGGAATTTGATGAATACGTGGGTATCCACTATCCCTTGTTTGGGCGTCGCTCGGATGGACATGAACGTAAAACACAAGGGATGGTCATCGCACAAAGTTTGGATCGCACAGATCCATGGCCTACGTGCGTTGCGATCGCATTGGCGTTCGCGCAACTCGCACCGTCGTTCGCCGTTCTTCAAGTTTCTCGTCCAGGACGAGGCGCTGGGTGATCGCTCGTCGGACGTACGACGAGAGATGTTGCGAGCCGGCGCGGCCGTCCTCGATAATCACGGGGCGTCCCGGCTCGCTGGACTCCTCTCCGCGTTCGAGACACACCTCGCTGGGCCGAGCCCGGCAAACGAGACGGGAGACCAGATCAAAGAGGCGGTCGTCACCCTGTTCGGTCGCGCGGCGCGACATCTGGCCACGTCCGACGCACGTATCCCGGGTATCGTGGATCACTTGGTGGAGGCGCTTCAGACGCCGGCAGAGCAGGTGCAGATGGCCGTGTCGGATTGTCTCGTCCCGCTCGTGACGCTGATGGGCGAGGATCGGAGCGGGCAGTTGATCGATGCGTTGTTCAAGACGCTGTTCGATGCGCCCAAGTATGCCGCGCGGCGTGGCGCGGCGTATGGTTTGGCGGGCGCGATGAAGGGGCTCGGGATAGGCGCGATGAAGCGGTACAATGTGGTCTCGCGACTGCGTGTCGCTACTGAGGAGAAGAAACGGCTCGAGCTGCGCCAAGGGACCATGTTTGCGTTCGAGACGCTGCCATCGACGCTCGGACGACTGTTCGAGCCATATATCACGTTCATCCTGCTGATGTTGCTGACGACGTTTGGAAATGGCACCGCAGACGTGCGCGAGGCGGTACAAGATGCCGCGCGGGTGATCATGGGGAATATGTCTGGGTATGGCGTCGAGCTTATTCTGCCCTCGCTGCTCTCCGGACTGGACGAGAAACGGTGGCGGTCCAAGAAAGGCTCGATCGAGCTGCTGGGCATGATGGCATACTGCTCGCCCCGCCAACAAGAGTTTGAAACAGTTTGGAGAAGTGATCAGCAATCCGGAGATTCAGGCGTTGGTGCCGACGTTGCTCAAGGCGCTCGTGGATCCGGGTAAGACGACGAACGCGTTGTCGGCGTTGCTTAGGACGTTGTATATATACTATATCGTTCATTCGTCGCTCGCGCTCGTATGTTTTCGTTTTCTCTTTTTCGAAAGTGAGAGTGACGTTTCGCGTTCCGTAGGTCATTCCGATCATTGAGCGGGGGTTGAGAGAACGCGGGGCGGGGGGAAAGAAGAAGGCGGCGCAGATCGTGGGCAATTTGGCGTCGCTGACGGATTCAAAAGATTTTGTGCCGTACCTGTCGAGTTTGTTACCCATGGTCCACATCGTGCTCGTCGACCCGGTTCCAGAGGCACGCGCAACTGCCGCCAAGACCCTCGGCACGCTCGTCGAGCGACTCGGGGAGGTCCACTTCCCAGATCTCGTGCCTGGCTTGTTGAGGACGCTCAAGACGGAGACGTCTGGCGTCGATCGACAGGGTGCCGCACAAGGGTTGAGCGAGCACCTTTCCGGGCTCGGTATGGACCGCCTTGAGGGACTCTTGCCAGACATTATCGCGAACGCGCAGTCGCCGCGGAGTACCGTGTGCGAAGGCTTCATGTCGCTCCTCGTCTACCTGCCCGCGACGTTTGGGAACCGGTTCCAGCCACGTTTACCCAAGATCATCGCCCCGATCCTGAGCGGGCTGTCGGACGCGGAGTATGTAAGGGAGGCAGCGATGCGGGCAGGAAGGATGGTCGTGACGAATTATTCGAGCAAGGCGATCGATTTGTTGTTGCCCGAGTTGGAGCAAGGGATGTTCGATCCCGGGTGGCGGATCAGGGTGGGTTTTCCTTGATGTCGTTCCTCCCGTCTCGCTTGTGTGCTGATACCGTTTGTTGGCGTTTGCTTTCTCTCCTAGCAATCCTTGATCACGTTGGTGGGAGAGCTGCTGTTCAAGGTGTCTGGGATTACGACCAAGCCTGAGGCTGGGGACGACGAAGAGATGGCCGAGGCTGCTGTGGCGGAGTCCTCTTGTCGGGCGCTGACGGAGGTGTTGGGCGCCGAACGACGGGATCGTATTCTGTCGGCGCTGTACCTGGCAAGACAAGACGCCGTCAACGTCGTCCGTCAGTCGTCCATCCGTATCTGGACGCTCGTGCACAACACGCCTAGAACAGGTGAGGACAACTCTAGACGAGGGAGAACCAGCTCACGCTTTTTTTTGTTTGTTTCCTACTACTTCGCGAAATTCTGCCCGAATTGGTTGGTCAGCTTGTCAAGCTGTGTTCGAGCGACGAGTTTGAGCAGCAGGAGGTCACTTTTTTTCCCTTTTCCTTGTCGGATCGTGTGTTTTACATCTGCTGGGAGCATAGACCGCAACACGTACGACCGCTGAGCTGTGTCGCAAGTTTGGCGAAAAGATCCTGGGCGAGATCATTCCAATTTTGCAAAATACGGTCACGTCGCCTGATACGCGTACCCGTCAAGGTGTATGCCTCATATTGTCGGACATCATGTGGGTCCAACCCTCACCTCTGATCCTGTTTTCCTCTCTGTTGACGGTTTTGACAGGGAGAGTACGACCGACACGCAGCGCGAGGGCCATGAGAGCGAGATCATCAACATGGTCCGAACTCGCTTGTCGATGACGATGCGGCTGTCAGGGCGGCGGCGGCGAAAGCCTTTGATACGCTTCAGGAGCATATCGGGGCCAAGGCCATCGATCAGACGATACCTACGCTACTGAAAGCCCTCCGTCAACCTGGTGAGAGCTCTGGGACTGCCCTCCAGGCGCTTCGGGAGGTCATGTCGGTGAGTAGCGCGCCTCTCGGGGCGAGAGAAGAGAATGGGTAGCGTCCTGATGCGTGTATGCCTCACACTATCCTTGCGGTCCTCCGACCCGAGGACGCGGATGACCGAGTCCGGCCCGACGAGACGCTGTTCGCCCAACAAGGGGTATTGCGCAGCGTGGCACTCAAGGTCAAGGAGAGCGCGGCGAACGAGCGGCCTGTGATCTCGCGCCCGGCGCGGGATGCGCGGGAGATCCTGAAAGAGATGGCAGTGGACGGGGAGGAAAGCTTGGTGGGGATATTCTGAGCTGAATCTAATACTAGTCGTGTGTGGCCGAACGGTGTTCTCGATGACCAACAGGTGTGCGGGGTCTTGTCTCTGTGGAGAGGTTGCGACTTGAAGGGCCCATACGTAGTTGTAAAATGAGATATGTACAAGTGGGCGTTTGCCTTGGGGCGAACTGCAAAGATTGCATGTGCTGTACTTTGCCAAACGATTGCTTCTCGTTCGATGGTATCTACAGACCTGTTGTTGTCCATTCACATTGTAGTTGTTGGCATGTTGTTCACAAATGTAGAGCATGAAGCTTTCTGTTCCAGTAAACAGCACTGCTTTAATGTGAGCTTGGGCATGCAGAAACATGCCTTTGATTGGGGCTGCAATCTATACATTGGGGCAGTGAGCCAAGGTTGTATCCTTGCCTTCAACAACACTCTTCATATTGGTTTAGCAAACTGCATCTCTGGCCTGCACATCATCTCATCACATGACATCCAATTCAAGGTCTCCAACGAACGCCTCTTGAACCTGTACGTAGTGGTACCCCTACTGGGACCCCGAAATACCTGAGCACGAAAAAGCGTTATCATACACTCTACGGACACACAGCAGTCCCCACGTCCCGTAGAATAGACT
>JBBPRI010000270.1:0-25477 GCA_038092955.1 Boletus pseudo-olivaceus | reverse complement strand
TCTATCAGGGTGTGCCTTCTAAGTCTAAGGCCCGGTAGCTCAATGGTAGAGCGCAGGTGGCCAATATCTGAGGTTGTGGGTTCAATTCCCGCTTGGGTCACTTTTCACTTGATCAAGCAAGTTGATAACTTAATGACTAAATCTGTCATATACTAATTAATACTACTGTTCATCCTGCTATTCAAGCCACCGTCAGATAGGTGAGGTGAGGGCGATGCAGCGGGAGGGCAAGATGGCAAGGATGGGCGGCGGGCGGTGGAGCAGCGGTGAGGCGGCAAGGGGAGGTGGGGAGCGGAGGTGGTGGCAAGGACGAGGTGGCAAGAATGGGCGGCACGGGGGGTAGGTAGCACAGATGAGGTGGCACGAAGGCGAGATGGAAAGGACGAGGCAGTGAGGGCGACAGGCGGTGCGATGGCAAGGCGGGGGGAGGACACAGTGGTGAGGACAGAGGTGACAAGAATGAGGTGGTGCGAGGGCGGGCGAGATGGCAAGGGCAAGGCAGCAAAAGCGACAGGCGAGAGGTGGCGCGATGGTGAGGCGGAGGGAGGACGGAGGTGGCAAGGATGAGGCAGGGCGAGGGGGAGGCGGCAGGAGGGGGTCCAGGAGATGGCAAGGACAAGACCTTTTTTTTTGGTGAATACCTAGTAATCTTATAACATCAGTTTTAGATAGATGCTACAGACGGAACTGTAAATGTTACCTGGACCAATGATTTCATACAAGGGACTATAGGTGTCCCGAGGGTGAGGTGAGGGTACGGGTTACAGTTAGGTGAGCAGCCCAGGAAGAGATGAGTGGAGAGTGCGTGCTCGCAGACGGCGACGTTGTCAATGTCAATGACAGGCGGTGGGGGAGGTGGTTAAGGAAGAAAAGAAAGTGTATTGCCAACAAACAACGCTTAATAAAGTCCCGCTTAATGGCGGGGTTCAAATGATCGTACATTATAACGCTTGACTATCGATCTGAAGGCATTACCATAGGCATGAGGTCCATGCTAATTAGGGATCTGTATGGGTATTACCCATACCTGTAACTATTCGCCAATGATCTGGTTGGAAATGATGACGCCGCGCGGATACGATGCTCATCACAATATTACAGTCCTTTAGCATATCTCTGGTTAAGGTACCTAGCTCGTTGCCCAGCAGGCCAAGGTCATGTATGGATTACCTTGCGAGCTCAATTAATGCGGTTTGCGGCGGACAATCCCCAAGGCTGGAATATGGAGCTTAACGAGGTTCTTGAATTGGGTTGTCCGGAGGCATAGATGAATATTCCTATGATGAGGGCCTTTTGATAGTCTTAGACGAAGTGCTGTGTATACCGCTAGAGGGGTTCTTAGACTGCTGCCTGGACTTTGCAATGATAGTGTCCTAACAGCTTATGCAGGCGTGGTGGGCAAGCTTGGCTTCTCCACGAGCCGGGCAGTTGACAATGTCTGCAAGGGACAGCGGTCAGAAACCAGTAGCGGTCAGAACAGAGTGTGACATGCTCTGCTTGTCCTTGAGCCCCTTGGCGGCACTGCGCATCGATTTTCGTGAATGGGAGATTTTGCTTTTGGGTACGGCGAGGACTATTGAAGGAAGGAGGTCCAGAAGGCGTTTCATCCGCCTGATATAGTGCACATGAAGGAGGGCATCGAACCGGTTAATAGCCAGACAAAGAAGAGCCATGATTGTCGAGTACTGCTGGTGGGCATTTCCTCAATGGCGGCAGGCGTGGGATTGGCGGCTATGATGCGTACCTTGGATGGAAGTGGGCCACCAGGGCTCCCTCCTTTCTTGTCCCATTCTGACCCCCAGCCGTACTCAGGATCCAGCGTGTATGCTGCTGGCGTACAGATATTGGGCGAGGACCACCCACTGACACCTCACGGCACGGGCTGATTCGGGTCCTGGTATCTCAAACCGGGCTGCCCACGTGAGCGATGGGCAGGTTGTCGCGACTTCCATTGTTAAGGATGTCCTGCCCATGTGTGTCAGTCTGAATGTACTCAGTCACATTGTCTCCCATTGTGCTCTCGTCATCTTTGACGGTATCTGGAGGCCCAGAGCCAACCGCTTCTGCTCCTTCTCGGCCACATGAACACATGGTCCCTGTGGATAAAGTTGGAGAGGTCGTACCTGCACCGATACCCACCAATAATCCTGGACCATATTCCCGGCATGCTGCCAGTGCAACACTTCTTTTGAACTCTAGACCTTGTCAGTTGTAGTCGGGACAGAGAAGCTGACCAAACTCAATGACGACCGAGTTCATGAGGGCGGTCGTTGAAATGAAGTTCGAGGTGACGGCTATGCCACGATTCAGATTCAGATGTGTTCGGATTTAATTTGAGGCGGTTTTTGCATTTCCAAACGTGTCGAGGAGGGTGTGGAGCACTTTGACTTGGCTGGCCATCTTGCAGTGGGAAGAAAGCTGCAAAGCCTGGTCTACGAGGGGACGTGATAAGCTGGATGTAGACTTTCCAGAGGAAGTGAATCTGTCAAAGGTCACTGGAGACGAGTGTCAATGTTAGATGAGAAAATATTATTATGTAGTTACAGATGTCAATGGACTGGGATCGTCTAGTGCGATGCATGAGGAGGTAAATCTGAGCAGCGAGTTCATAGATCAGATGCTACAGCTTAGACTGGAGGACGCTTGCGCTCACGAGAGGCCAGGTGTTTAACTTAAAATTCTTCATATTCTCTGGCACTGATGTTGACGTTAACGTTTGCGATTCAGAGACAGTCGAACCAGGGAATTTGTGGGGATTTACAATTTAGATGAGGAGGGTAGTTGTGCCTATTCTAGAGTATTAGGCTTCCGAGCGAATGCATTGAGGATGGTGCCAATGGCAATGTCGATGGTGGCGTTAGAGGGTAGACCGTGACAGTGGCGATTCAGAATCAGAACTTTTGAGGTCAATTTAGGGGCGACGCAATCATGATCAGCAAATATACGTAGTTACATTGACAGGAGTACTAGTACTATGGACTGCATATCATCTCATGACCAACCTAACCGTAAGAATGACAACAAAACTCGAACTCTGAGTCGAAGAAGAGATAATCTATCTCACTTCTTGGCTTTAGTACGGGAACTTGAACGTGTAGCAACACGTTTCCGAACCAGGGGTTCAGAACCAGCTGGGGGCACGGATGATTGGGGAAACTGAGCGGGGATTGGTTTAATGCTCGAGGCAACTCTGCGACCTGATGGTGCTCGGACACGGGTGGATCCATTGACGCTGGCGGTCCTAGTGTCCTGGACCACTGGACCACTGATACTCATCTGTTGAACTTCGATCTGTAGATTTGACACAGCAGACAGGGCACCTCCAGAATGATTGTGAACGGACATCATGAAATTCGAGTCCACACGAGGTGTCAATGGTGAGGGAGGTGGTGAGGGATGGATGGGAGAGTGAGGCGGTGAAATGTGAATGGGGGAGCGAGGCGCCGGTGACAGACGATCACGAGAGTGGACTACCGATTCAGAGCGCTGCCAGCGAGAAGACTCGTGAGGTGGGGGTTGTCCCTGAGCTGGGGGGTTGTCGGTGGGCCATGCACTTGCTGCAGTGCTTGCCGGTGTTTGCGCGACAGGTTCGGCGTTGTCCAAATCATTGAGAAAGTCGTCTTCCCAGGTACGAGGGGGTGCAACTGGTGCTGCCGGTGCAGTAGATGGACTGCCAGCCTTATCGCCACCAAAAACCTTGATGTTGAAGAAGTTGACGGTCTCGATGGCCCAGTTGGAGCGCTTAAGAAGACGTTGAAGGTAAAAATCGTAATCTTCTTCATAAGGAATCTTGGTTTCGTTACCCACAGCTTGGAGTTCAGAATCTGATGAAAGTAAGTAGCGAGCCTTTAGCAAGGGATTGGTTATTAGTGTCGTGAAGTCAAATATTATTGGAATCCACTTACAAATATTGCGGCCGCTGCTATGAGGCCTTCCGTTACACTACAGACACCGTGGATTTTCCCCCTTGTCTTTGGTCCTCCGCGTGCCTTCTGGTTGGTGAGCGCAGTCCTGCCGAAAACAAGTAGACGAATAATCTGGAAAACAAGTGATGACATTCAGCGCCACATAAGATAGAGAGAGAACAAACAACTCACATTGACGAGGACAGGGCTCCTGAGAAATCCGTCGGGCATCATCTGATTTGGATCTGCGAATAAGATGGGAGCGAGGCGGTGGTATGCACCATCTTTCATCGATAATCGTTTCACCTCTGGGTCATCCCGTCTGCGAGCAGGGGAGGTAAAAATGGTTGCGTCTGGGAGCTTCAGTGGAGCGAAGATGAGAGTTGAAGTTTCCTTGACGACCCGGAGCATATTGGACCTCTCTTGATTCAAGGCACTGGAGAACTGGTTTAACAATGTTGTCAGTAAAAGAGAACGGCCTCGAATGACTCAGACTACGTACCACAGAACCAGAAGGCTTGTATGCACAGATCTCCTTGTGCAAAGCCTTGGGCGCAACCATAAACAGCTCTGTGAGAACTGCGTCACGCTTGGTCTGGAGTGAAGTCCAGCGGTCCGTGCTAAGAAGGTCAGTGTTGGGGTTGTTTGCAATGGGGAAGAGGCCGGTGATGACCCAGAGACGGTACAGCATGCAAAATTTTTTTGCCACCCGGCTGATAGACTCGTCGATGGTACTTGTCTTGTTTAATACACCCTTGCGCTTGTTCTGTGGTATGGCTGCATTAGCAGCACATAGCTCCCTCATGGCATTACCCAGCTTTGCCCGAGTTTCAGTCAAGGCCTTCTGACAGAATGCAAGCGCCTGAGTCGGTTGCGAGTATGAGTAACTATGATAATAACAGGTGAATACTAATAGTATAGACTTACTTTTCGTAGTTCAGCTATTTCGGCCTCGGGTGGTGGTACCCGCAATGCAGTTGCGAATCGCTCAAAGTCGCTGTCTTCCCCGTCTTCCCGGGCATCTCCACCAGACTCAGTATCCAAATCGGATCCGTTCGACAGCTCGATTTCTTCCTCTGCATGAATTTGGGGGGCAGAACGACGCATCACAGCAATAGAAATGCAGAGAGTCAGTCTAACGACAAAAGGTGGGAGTGGTTACAGCAGCAGGCAGGCAGCAGAGAGGTCCGAGGAGAGGCTGGGTGGCAGAGAGGGCTCACCGAATGTTTTGTCTTATATAGACCTCCAGTGGGGCGATGTCAGGGTCTGAAAGTAAGCTGGAGAGAATACATACTAGAGATGACGACGACTTACAGATCAGAACATATTTGAGAGTAACGGGCCTCATGTTGATGCCGCATCTTTTCGGTTGATCGTTACAATGATATTACCTTTTTATTTGGGTTGATCATGCAAGGACAAATTAATGTCCGTCTTTTGTAATTAGCCTTGAGGATTCTCGGTTTCTTAGTCGGGTCCAGGTACTCAGGCTAGGCACAAGGTGATGGGATGAGGGCAATTCGGTCCAGGGTCTGAAGAGAATATACAAGAGTGAAATTGCGAAGTAGAAAATGGACTGTGCAACGAGCACAAAAACGTATTAATAAAATACAAGGAAAAGGTGATATACGAAAACATGTGGAATATATTGGGAGAGGGATACGGTGTTGTGCATTCCAACGCTTCTGAGACGGCGTGAGGTGTTGCGTTGTCATCGGGAATAGTTGGTGATGTCGTCGATATTGCAGCGAGCTGTCCGTTATTTCAGTTTATGAACATGTATTATTAGTAGTGATACTGATGTAGACTTACGCAGAAATTTAAGTCTGGGCTTCAAGCTCATTTCGCGAGCCGAAATCAGCATCCTTGAGGCGGAGGAACATGTCATCATCAAGGTAGCTGACAGCAATGCACTCATCCCTGTTTTGGGCATCAGGAGCCAGGACAGCTCCACGAATAATGGAACCTGTGGGAATAAAAACGGAGGAGGACCGAGGGCCAGCCTTCACGCGGGTGAGGTGAAGGTCACGGTCTAACCGGCGGCGAACTCCGGTTCTTGTCGAGTACAGTTGCACAAGTGCGAAATCAAACGATCCATTCAGCTCTGGAATATGGCAGGAAAAAATGAGGATAAGACGAACGAATGCAATGGCGGTTGACGTGAGCTGGATAAGAGCGCAGTCGTAGCGTGGTCTCCCATAGAAGGATGGGTTGCATCGAAGATGGTCAGTGGTCTCCCGCCACTCGACAGTTGACGGGTAGTTTACCTTGAGGTAATGGTGTTCAGTGATCTGTCGAGGGTCAACTTCTCGTTCTATCGACATAATTGGGAAATGATAACTTACTTCAAAATTAGGAGATATTCTGATGTAACCAGTGTTTTCGTACCCCCAAGCACGAACTGACGAATTAAGGAAATCAGCAAACTTCTTACGAATTCCAGCAAACGCGCTGTCCGTCGCATTGCGAGTCTCAAATTCTTGGATGTGTGCTGGTGCGCATGGCGCACCAAGCTTAGGACGATAGAATGAGATCTCGTCGGCATTCTGGTTGCCGTCAGCAGTGCCGGCCGAGTCAGATTCTGGGTCCGTGTCGTCGGGAAGCTTCTGAGCATTGATACGCTCCCTGAGAAGCCTTGCGGCAAGCATGTGTTGATCGACCCTAAGAATCTAAATCATGAGTTAGGTCAGTAGATCGTCAATAGAATAGAGAAATAATTCAGAAATGAGCTCACCTGACTAGCAACATCTCTGCCGTTGGAACGACGAAGGTATGCCTCCCTCAACGCACCATGCATACTTTCATTTGGGCGTGTGCTGAAGTTTCGTGCGGCACCTTTGGACCGTATGTCATGTGCCACGTGTTTCCAGAGATGGACCTTCGGGAAGTCCCAGTCCACTTTCAAGCCCAGGATGTCCGATTTTGTTGCCAAATTAATATACTCCTTGAGGATTCAAGCCAAGATTCAGTCAGAGAGTTGGTTATATAATTTAAGATACTCACCTTGAGAATGTTGTTGAAGCAGAGAAGCTCACTCTCAATCATCGAGAGAGTGCGTTCCGTGTGGACATCCAGGCCAATGAGGCAATCTAGCTTGAGATAACTCTGGAGCATTCGCAACAGGGCATAGCCCTCGGGAATGGTATTCTTCTTTAAGATACTGAACAAACCATAGAATACTTGCTGCAACATCGATATATTAGTCAAAGCGCAGTGCATACGGACAACATCCGTTGTGGAGGTGGCTTGATATGTACCTTTGCAAGATCGCGCATCTTGTTTCCATCATTGAAAGTGACGTTGATGACGGTAGTGAAGTGACTGAGTTGCCGCCACGAGGGAAAGGTGGCAACACTAATGTGACTAACATAAAGACTTGAGGACATATAGAAAAACAAGAACTTACTACTGCTCAACCGCAGCCTCGGCATCCCGGCCAAGGAAGTCAAGGATTTTTTTGAGTTCTTCTAAGATGTGCTTACCCCATAAGCCCGAATGGAGTGCATGTAACCTGTCGAAACTGAGTGCTTTATGAGGGTCAGAGAACATAACAAGCCAGAACACATTCTATGACGAAAAGATCAGTACAATGAAGCCCGATGATATCAATTTCACGCACCTCAACCGGCCGAAGTCCAAGCTGTTTGAGCTTTTCCTCTCCCCTGCCTCGGCTTTCCATCCATATATCCAATGCAGATTGCGCTTGTTCCTGTGATCGGAGCGGAAATGACTTCGTAAGATCATGCAGCTCGTCGAGCGGGACGAGGCACACTGGACAGGGGCATTTGCCAAGGCGACCGCGGATTAGTGCCATCATACATCTATCAATGATGTTGTGATTCAGAATATGTCAAAGGAAAACATTTTCGGGGACTTACTGTTCCTCGTAGTCAGCAGAAAGGATCAATACGAGAGGGTATAACCAACGCTCAATCCCGTCATGGCACACATGTGCGTATCCCGTTTTTGAATGCCTCGCCACTTCCTCGAGTAGCTTTTCGAACGATTTGTGCCAGACCACGCGTTTGAGTGTCGTGTAGCCAAGTTTTCCTTCCTCCTCGGCATCCTCAGGAACCTAATAGATATTAGTTCCAACTAGGCTAGAAGCTATGACAGGGAGACTGAGAGCTTACAATCGGTAACCAGCCGACAACTGTACCTCCCCCGATATTGTTGCTATTTCGTATATGAACGGGGAGATTTGCGCAGCGCACAACTACTGGATATCCTTTAACTGTTCCAAATGACGACAGTTTTGATTTATCAGCGTAGAGTATCAGCGCGAGTGGAACAGCGTTCTCAGACGAGGATGGCAAACAAGACTACAATCCATCGTAAAACATGTATAAGTAAAACACTCAACATGCCGTGTTGCTATGTTAAGACTCACTTGGATATCCCACCACCTGTCCGCTGTCCAAGGTTCGTCATAGAACCGCTCGAACTCGACCCCGTTATGCTTGTAAAGACGTTCGGCATCCCAAACAAATTGAGGTGCGAGATGAGGGTTGCTCAGCAGATCAAGCACCCATTGCCACACGGATCTCGTATGAACCTCATAAGTGCGCTCCTCCTTCTTGTATGGCGCAGTGACGTCTTGCTTGATGAACTGCAGAAGATAGGACCTGTCAGAAGTCGGGTGTAAACTGCAGTGACGTAGGTCACAGATGTCTATTTAGACTTACCGGGGTGAGTTGTTCTGCAGCCACATCGCACGCTTTGCGAAGTTCAGCCTCGTTCTTGAAGGTAACTTCAGCTTGACCCTTGGCAACGCGGGAGATGAGATTGATAAGGGCATCAACTTGCCCTTTGTTGAGCGAAGCATCGAGTGCGATTTCCGCAAACTCGAAGTCACCTTCACATCGGAAGGGATGCCAGGGAGTGGGATTGGAGGGGGGGTTGAATGATTTGTGCGGGCGGAATTCATCGACTGTTTGCAGGAGAGTCGGACGTTTGCTGCGAGGGTGGTACTCGGTCTTGAAATCGGGAGGGTTTTCGCCAATGTTTGGTTGCCGCCGGTCGTCAGCAGAATTGGCGATAGACATCGCTGTACTGGAGTGGACCAACACTTTTTAGAGTAGGTTTAGCATTGGTGAGATGGTCTGGATCGTTTGTAGAGCTTACTTGGGCTGTGAGGGGGCTCGTAAAATGGTCCAAGAACGTCTATTTTGTTTCGTAGTGTCATTAATGATGAAACAACGCTAATATTATGACGAAAATCAGCACATACCTTGGTCACCCTCGTAAGGGCGTGCATCGTCCAACTGAGGCCCGATTTTGACATGGTCCGGCTCCGCAGGTGCTGGCAATGTTGACGGGCCAGCCACGGCTGGCCCAGTATCCACACGATTCCGATTGCGCTTAGGCTGCAGTTGGTCTGGAAGTGCAAATGATGTAACGTTCTGAATGGACCTTGTAAATTGGGAGCATACTCACCGAGGAGGGCCTGCTCATAACGAATCCCTGCGCGCGCGTTCTCTCTCTCTGCTTCTTTTCGCACTTTGCAGCTCGCCTCATGTTTCTTGAAACCTTGTTGTTTGAACTGTTTACCACAGGTTGAACAGGGTATTCGGCGTTTCAGTGTCGTTTCAGAGTAGTTGTACGGGATACGAGACTTTCGTTCAGGTGGCATGACGGACGAAGAAAAAGAGAAAACGGCAATGAGGCAAAGGTGAGGCAAGCCTTCAAGCTTCCCCGTTCGCACACATACGACTGCTGATCACATGACATGATCACGCATCTTATTTAGGGGAGCAATGTGATAATCGAACACGGTATCATTACAATGACCCACCCAATAGGCACACGTCATTAACATTATGTACGGCGCATTAACACACATTTATCATTACATTATAATTTACATTCCCATGCCTCAGCCCGGAATGGTAAGCCGGCGGCATTAGCATGGGCCAAAAAAAGTTGCGACATCGTGAACGTATGTACGTCACGTGAAACTGGCGATTGAAAGGTTTTTTTAACTTTTCCAGGCGAGTCTGATTGCATTCTCGGATTAGTACTAAACTTGACCGTTAGCTGACCGTGGCTTTTTCCGTTATCTATTGGTACAGTACCACACTCAAAGAACCTGATGGGAGTCGCAGAAAACAGGTTTTATACAACCCAGCTCGTGCTTGATTTTTCCTCCTTGAACCTTCGAGCACTCTCGTGAGTAGTGACCACACCTAGTATCCCGTGCCCTTTCGTGAGTATCGCTCATTGTTAGCTATCTGTGCTCGCACATGGAGGTAATAACAGGAACTTCCATTTGTCATGTTCACCATCGATAGCTTATGCACCTTACAGTATGTTCCCAGCTTACCCATACTTGCTCTCGCAGCCAATGTCAGCGTTACAGGTCGGTCCGGTCAAAGGGTCCGTCTCGCCGTAGGGCTTCAATGTAGCACCTTGCTGGCGCCGTAGCAGGGATACAATACCACCGTCTCCTTTGGTGTATGCCCACTACCAAATCGATTGGATTTGGCATCATCCAAAATCATCTTGTTCGCGTTGGCATAAAGTACGCACCAACGCCTCGAACCCCAGCTGCTGAATAATAACAACTGCCCACAGCGATTGGGAAGCTGTCTGTTTGGCTCTCCGCTCCGGCAACATGAAAGTTTGACCAATCGACAGCAATAATATACTCCACGCAGCCCAAGACTTCCTTGGTCAAATGACCCTTCTAACCCCTCCCCCCCCCTCGCCCTCCAAAAGCCAAGAATTTCCTCGTCACCCGATGTAGATGGCGATGGTACCGAGAACGCATGGGGCCAAACACGCATCCAATCCATCTACGGCAGACTCGCATAGTTCTGCGCACAGAACCTGCCGCTCAACGCTACCCTTATCAACTCTGCTACCATTTCAGACGGTGCGCTCCGTCCCGATCTCTGGATCGGATGGCGTCGGTTGAAGACAACCCATATCGTTTCATCACGGAAGTTGATGAAGCGGCCTCATCTTCCTCTGCGTTCTCCTGGATGTAGGGGTTGGTAGACATTCTATTGTGCAACGTCAGGAGATACATAATGACGCATCGAGCTCAGAAGACCACGCATAGGCATATAATAGATAAATACATATTCGAGTCACCATTCAAAGTACCATCATTCTCTATTATTCACGATCGCAGCAGCGCTAGTGCTCATCCTCGATTTCTACCCAAAATCCTCGTTCAAACCTGACGCGCATTATCTCCCAACGGTTCGAGTTGAATCGCCTCTGATTCGTTCGCGTTCCCCTCCACGACATAATCCTGCTCCGGGGCGACATCCGCGAATGCGATCGCAGACACGGCCGCGTGTTGACTGACAATGGGCTGCGACAACACACCGAATCCGCTGTCAAACCCCTGCCACCGGCCACGGAGGTCACGGTCATACAGCTCTCGCACGCTGATGATAAACCGAGGCATGATGGGGCATATGGTTATCCAAGAAAACACGCTCAGCGAGAGCACCAAAGAGTTGTCTAATGTAAACACGGGTTGGAGTATAGAAGCGATGTTGAAAACCACGATCCTAGAAGTTCGGGAGAAAACATCTCAGTGGTTAGTGTTCCTGCAAATACTCGAGAGAAAGATAGGTGGGAGAATGTGACGGTGACAAATGGAAAACGAGAGAGAGTTGAAAAGTGAGACGTACACGAGGAAATAAAGAACACCGTCTCTCACGAGTTGTTGCATGTACAGGTTAGGCTGCCACTGTTTCGTCGCTCTGTACATCGCGACTGATTGCATCAAGGTTTGGATGACAGCGAGAATCAAAAGTGTGGCAGCGAGAGCGAATCGGGGGATTTTGTCAGACACCTCAATCTCGTATTGGAGTACGCTCGACAACTCCGAGTCACTGTAAAAAGATAAATCTCCGACTTGGACAGTCGTGGCTTGATAAAGAGGTGGAGGGTCCGGGCCACCTCCGTGAGATTGCAGTGATGCAACAAGTTTATATGGAAACATACCTGGGATGGATGTGCTATTGCTAGCACTGTCGACACCTGCAAGAAGAAACGAAAGAATAACCTGTGGCACATAGATGAACAGGAGGCCCCAAAGAATCCTTCTAGATCGATTCCACATTGCATACACCCGCAGGATCATTACAACTGTAATTGATGTCAGTCTGGGGGAAAAGACATCAGGAAGAAACAGAAACTTACAATCACCAGCGTTATAAAATATTGGAAATGTCCATTTAGTTACCAGTTGTATCATAACACCTTTGGAAGATCCATGTTGCATACTGACAGTGTGGCGGGAAGTGAACCAATCCACTTACAACTATAAGACTGTTATTAATACATTTTTCGATCAGAATTTAGATGCATACGTCTAGCAGAATATGGTCATTAATGACGAACTAGGTGTGGGAAGCAGAAAGACTGACTCTGACAGGGCCGGGGACAAAGGTAGTACCATCTGCAAGTGTATCTGATCAGCTAAATTAACTTTTATCTAATCATACCGAACATACCGAGGGCAAAAAGGCTAGTAGAACACGGATTCATAGTGAATTGCGGAGTTTGACGTGCATTATAGCAACAATAGATTTACATAGCATAACAAAGACCGACATAGCGGACCTACAGAACTGTCAATTTGGAACACATACGATGGGTTTCACCTGACGCTTATACGCACAACAACAAAGATTGTGGAGACCCAGGTCCAGGGTCTGCGCTGTGAGACCGTCAGAGACCTATTGCTTGTTCGATAAGTGCTGCCTCCTTACCCACACATAGTCAATCTTTGGATGTTGTCAGCCGATAGATAAGATGGAGTGAGTGACATGACATACCTCACTCGAAATGGTCAGGACTGCAGTGGTAACATCGCAATGGTCACTTCGGGGGACAAAGTATAGTGTGCGCATCAGCATCACTCACGATAATCATATACAACAACAGTGACGATGATAACTATGTTGGTCTATGTATAAGCTCAGCCGTGGATAAAAAGCATGAGGGACTGTACGGGATAAATAGTCACCCAGCCGTACAGCCTCCAAAGCAGACTGCAAGTCAGAGGACATGGCAGGTAGCAGAGAAACAGCGATGTATGACGGTTTAAGAACACACAATGTTTGAGAGTCGGGAAGTGGGTGGTTGCCAGTGGTTCTGTCTTGAGCTCCCCCTGGCAGTTATATCTTCCATCCGCTGTATTAAACATCTGCTTCAAGACTTTTTTTGAACAACAATTGATGTATGATCATGGAGAAGGGTGCGGGAAGGCGGTGCGGGGGCCTCTTCGTTGTCGCGCAGAGCACAGAGTCGTCTTGTATGGGGCACAGGACCTTTGCGGCCAATCGCAGTTTTCATTTAGGATCATGATGTTCGTGTTACCTTCGGTCGCAAGTCAGAAGCCTCGCAACTGTGGTACCAGCCTGAGACAAGATCTGTCATCAAGGTCAACACCGCACTTTTACCATTTGTTCGTTTCAAGGCGCTACAACGGATCAAATCGCTCACCCCCCCAACAGTCTTCCTTCTACGCCTGTGATCGGTCCGAGGTACTTACCAGTGGCAGAACAATATATTTTGGCTACTTATTCCTCTGGGCAGATACCCGCAAATTTAATGACGAGAATCAGCAGTGCCTCGCCATCAATACCCAAGCACTCACCCTGATCTGCGACCAACTCATCCTAGTGGCGGAGATGCGGAAGAGATGCGGAGAACCACGATTGCTCTGATAACGGCAATCTGAACGATGATCATCAAGTCTATCGTGGCGTTGAGTGGGCCATGTTACATTCTGCCTCGCTTCCATCATGTGAGATGGCCCACACCAGGATGATAGATCATCCAGACAACTGCCTCACGCCAAGCCCCGTCCACAGCAAGGTCTGCTCTCCTGACTTGCGATGCCTTGAGACATCCCACCTTGGCATCTTTGTACTTGTACCACCGCACGTTTGACACCGAAGCTCTGCTCTATGGCCAACCACCAAAGTCCTGAGCTGGGCCACCCTCCCTCGCGTTCTTTGTCACTGGTACCAAGGAATGGAACCTCACGATGTTCGGACACCGTGATCGCACTCATCAAACTATACCATACCTTTTCTGACCCAATCCACATCTGACCACCCTCTTCTGCCGCAGCGACGGCGCGATTGATCGCACGGCGCCAAAGGACGGGCGCAACAGACCGGTGAAGGAATGAAGAGAATTAAGGGATGCTTCTGGCAGTCGAAGCGTTGGAGACTCACAGGTATCCAGGGTGATCGTTTCAGCTCTGCTGTGTACAATTCCTGAAAAAGTGATTGAACAAAGCGATGAAATCAAATGCGCCCACAAATGGAAAAGGCGACGGTGTCCATGTTCTTGTTCCCTTCGAAAGAGCTGGATGCATCTGTACAACCACCGCTTAGCGCGTAACACAAAGCATATATCCATCGAGACAATTAAAGCCGCGTTTCGATGCACCGTGCTTTACCAAGGAAGGTAACGATAGACGCGCCGGCGCTAGTATCGATGTGGCGCGAACATATTGATTGCACGCAGTGCGAACAAGGGGAATCAGTCGTTGCGCACCTGCCTGCACGTCGTAGGATCAGTAGATTAGAGTCAAAATGACGCTGAAATCCAACGTGTGCGATAGCAAGGAAAAGCTAGGGAATCGGTGGGGGACGATGCGGCTTCAATCAGACCACCCACTACCCCTTAATTGATTGTGGGTGTCCACAATCCAGACTGGTAGGGACGCACAACCTCGACCCTAAGCCCATGCACCTGACTCGACAGTACGAAATGCGGCGGTAAAATCACCAGCATACACACCAACCTCGGAAGCCATATCACTGGCGGGGTCCCCGGCTAAGCGACGTAACCAGTGTAAGAACCTGTGGTTGACTAGTGTGGGTATCTATCGGAGGGGACCTTCGTAAGTGGGGGAGTGAGACCTCGATCCACTCCAACTTGTACGGCAAATCGCTCCCTGAGCCATGTGTGAATGGAGCTGGAGATTCAGCTCAGACGGCTGATGTTTCGGACAAATTTTCCTCGCGCGGGCGATTTAGGAACGGATGGATTTGGCGAGAGATGGACGGATTGGCGAGTCCATTTCCATAAGGACGGTGTTCGGCATGGAAGCATTGGAAAGAAATCGCGTCGATATGGCGTTAAGGACGTCACCTTCCCATTGAAATACCAGAGGACGGCTAGAGATGGTTGGTGGGAGTAGGCAACGAAAAATATCGGGACTGGGTCGCCAAGGTGTGTCACGTGACCTGACAGAGAACCCATGGTACCATTGGAAGTTTTTCAAGCCACATCTGATTCGGATCTCTACGTGCCACACTTGACCGTTAGCTGACCGTGGCTTTCTTTGCGTCATGTATCGCTACCACTCTCGAAGAACCTGATGGAAGTCGCAGAAGATAGGCTTTATGCAACTTGGCTCGTGGTTGGTGCCTTCCTCGTTCTTCGAGCGCCCCCGGCGTGACCCCATCTCCCAAAAGCCAAGAATTTACCTGTTACTGATGCTATATCGCCATGGTAAACGCATGGGGCAAAGCATAGATCCAATACATATACGACAGACTCATGCAGTTCCACGCACAGAAACCGCCTCTCAACGCCACCTTTATCAACTCTACTGTCATTTGCGACGGTGTGTCCTATCCCGATCTGGCATATGAAGCGTTTGAGCCCACGAACACTTTCCTCTTCCCTCATTTCCAATGGACTGTCGACGGTCGGATCCTGTGATGACACAGAAGTGACAGAACGTTCTTTTAATTCGACCCCAGTGAGTGGCCCTTCATCGATTAGGTGTCTGGTCCGAGGATTGGGTTAATGACGCGCGGCGATGTCAGGGATCCCTCGAAAGAGACTCGTCATATCGTGGCTGGTTACACCACAGAGGTTCCGGGCCAGTGTCGTGTGTCTTGATTGACGCAGGCTTTGTCTTTCGTTCTGCTTTTTATCCCTGTTGCACGTTCCTCTCAGCGATAAGTAAACATAGCCTATTTTCAGCAGCAAGACGACGCTCGTCATCTTTGGCACAAAATCGCTCTTCGATCCCCCAATGGGAGGTGTGTTTCTCCGTTCCGCTCGACCCGTTCCTATATTGTTTGTTTCAGAAATCCAGAACGATCTCTCTTTTTGTTGCCCCGCTTATGTGCAAGGGCTGTGAGGGAAGCTACCACGAGTCCCAGGCTAGGGAATTGTAATCTTTAAGCCATCAAAGGAGAGATCCACTTAGCTCGACTCCAGAAAAGTAAGGCATATACACGAACGACATACGTGGGAGCAAATCACACCCGTCATCGTGTTGTTCGACATTTTTTCCGTGTGTTGTATGCATCCCAAGCTCACGTGTCAACTGTACTGACCCAGGAGAGCCAACATACATCGCACGACCGCAAGCAGTCACCCATACAGTACGCTGGGACGTCCGAATCGGGTATCGACATCTGATCTCGAGGAAGATCATTCCCTTTGGTGCATGCACTTGGGAGCACACCGTACCTTCTCGCAAAAAAGTGGGATCATACCGCACTCATCTACATCCACAGCCGGCGCTTCTTCGTCTGTGTTGACAGTACGGCTGGGGTTGCGAGCCAATGTGCCGCCCGCTTGATTTGGATGTTGTCGACATGTTGCAACTTTATTGATCCTGACTCTCGAATGCCCGAGCTCATGCCTCCGCGAGACATACGGTCACGACGCTCACCCATTTTATGGGTGTTCTCAGACTCTGATCGTATCGTATACGGTGTCGTAGCCCTCGAAGAAGCTGATCAACGTGCTGGTTTCTACGAAAGCCCTGCGTAGGTCCTGAAGATGATTCCCGGACAGGACCGGATGGTACGTGCAGGGAAGCTCCCTCGAAACAATGCAGCGTCGAGAGGTACATGACACATTGAGCTCAGAACACGAGGTATTTACATGGGGAAAAAATAAATATTCTAGTTCAGCTACCATGCAAAATGCCACGTCCCGCACTAGTCATCAATGCCCCAAACACCACCCCAGTGCTAGTGCCCGTTCCCGATTTCCACCCGATATCCTCGCTCAAACCTGACGCATATTATCTCCCAGCATCCCGAGTTGAATACTTTCCAATTCGTCCGGGTCCCATTCCACGACTCGATACCGCTCCGGCACGATATCCGCGAATGCAATCGCAGAGACGGTCGCGTCCCCACTGTCAAATGGTTGCGAGAATAGACCGAATCCGCTGTCAACTCCCTGCGAGCCGCCACGAACGTCACGGTAATACAGCTCTCGCACACTAATGATGAACCGAGGAATGAGGGGACATATGGTTATGTATGAAAACATGTCCAGGAGCAAAGTTCTGTTTGTTGTAGACCCGCCTTGCAATATAGACCGAATATTAAAAAGCATGTTTCTAGTAGTTCGGGAGAGGACGATTGAGCAATTAGGTTTGGGGCATATATTCGAGAATGAGATGGCCGGGAGAATGCGATGGTGACGAACGAGAGAGTGGAAAAGCGAGACGTACGCAAGGAAATAAAGAACTCCATCTCTCATGAGTTGTTCCATGTACCGATTAGGCTGCCACTGTTTCGTCGCTCTGTACATCTCAACTGATTGCATCAAGGTTTGGATGACAGCGAGGACAAAAAGTGTAGCACCGAGAATAAATCGCAGGATTCTGCTAACCATGCCAAATACGTGCTGTTTGGACGAGATCCCCCTTATTGAGATATTGCAAAATGAGAGGTCGACGATTTGAACGATTGTGACTTGAGAAAAGGGCGACAGGTGGCAGAAAAGGGAGGCCATCTCCGTCAGATTGCAGTGAGCCACGCAGTTTAGTTCGAGACATACCTGAGAAGGATTGATTGGGAATGTAGTAGATGACTGCAGAAACAAAGGAAGCAATGACCTGTGAGACATAGATGAACAAGAGGACCCAAAGGACCCTATTGGATCGACGCCACATTGCATGCACCCGCAAGATCATTACTACTGTAATCGAGATCACAGTCTGGCAAGGGAATTGAAGGGTACAGTGACTCACCATCTGCAGCATTATAAAATATTGGAAACACCCAGGAAGCAATCAGATATGTTGCAGTACCTTTGGAACATCAATGTCATATACTGATGGGAGCAGTAGATCAATTCACTTACATCTATGGAACTGTTATCGATACAGTTTTCAATCGGAATTTAGATGCGTACGTCTACCAGATAGTATGGTGGTTAGTGACGGACTAGGTGTGTGAAGAAGAAATCCTGACTCTGATGGGGCCAGGGATAAAACTACTACCATCTGTAAACGTATCTGATCAGCTCGATTAACTCCAATTTAACTCTGAACATACTGAGGCCACCAAGACTTGAGCATGGATTCATTGTCAATTGCATAATTCGATATCCGTTACAGCAATAATAGACTCACATCGAATAACAAAGGCCAAGATAGCGGACCTACCGAATCGTCAATTTTGAACACATACAACGGGTTTCCCCGAGGCTTTATACGCACAAGAACAAATATCGTGGAGACCCAGGTCCAGGGTTTGCGCTGTGGGACCATCAGGGACCCACTGCTTGCTTGAGAGTTGTCGCTTCCTTACCCAAACGTAGTCTATCTTTGAATATTGTCAGCCGACAAATAAGATGTAGCGAGCGACGTAACATACCTCGCTTGAAAGAGTGAGGACTGCATATGATTGCAATTGTCACTTCAGGGCTAAAAGGATAGTGTGCGCAAGCATCACTCACTATAATCGTATACAACAGCAGTTACAATAACAACTGCAATGGTCTATAAGATTGATCATTGACAAAAAGTATGGGCGACCTTACTGGATACATAGTCAGTCATCCGGAGAAGCTCCAAAGCAGACTGCAAGTCGGAAGACATGACACCCAGAAGAGAGTATGACGGTCAAACGATAATCGATGACCGAGAGCCGAGGAGAGGGAGGTTTATGAAAGACGAGATGGCACGACGGTTCGATTTACGTCACGTATACCTGAAATGCACTGCGCGCTCGGTCATCTGGGTCTCTCGGTTCCCCGGTCGTCAACGACTCTGCCCCCGCTGGTGGACCACAGAGTCACCATATGGCAAGGAGCGCATCGCCACCCGGCGAAGACCTATCACGATGGGGTTAGCAATACCCAGGAGTGCTAGTGAGTGCTTGGTAACTTCAAGTTGAGTCAGCCGGATAAGCCAGTTTGACTTGAAGTTCTAAACCTTGCTAACTCCTTTTGGTAATACGTCCGTGCCAGTGCTATATAATAATGCGACATGTTTCGAGCACATGGACCGATGGATTGATGCTGCGCATGATGAGAGCAATGCAAATACCCGAGCATGTGCTCCCCCGACAAGCGGTCGTGAGGCTCCCCCACTTTGTGGGTTTCAGGAGAGTTTGACTATATCATATATGCTGTTGTAGCCCTCGAGGAAGGTGCACAACACGTTGGTTTCTACAACAATCCCGCGAGAATGTCTTGTAGCAGGGACCAAATCGAACGTGCGGAGGAGAAGCTCCCCCGAGACAATGCAGGGTTGAGGGAGATACATAATGCATTGAGCTCAGAAGACGAGACAGATGCATAGGCTCATCCCCGGTGTCTACCCAAAATCCTCGTTCAAACCTGACGCGCATTATCTCCCAACGGTTCGAGTTGGGTCGCCTCCGATTCGTTCGCGTCCCCCTCCATGACGTGGTCTTGCTCCGGGAGGACATCCGCGAATCCGATCGCAGACACGGCCGCGTTTTGAACTGGCGATGGGTTGCGATAATATACCGAATCCGCTGTCAACCCCCTGCCAACGGCCGCGGAGAAAGCGGTCATATAGCTCTCGCACGCTGATGATGAACCGAGGCATGGTGGGGAATATGGCTATGTGAGAAAGCAAGCTCAGTCAGATCAGCATTGTGTTCTTTAACGTGGACAGCTCTTCAAGTATAGAAACAATGTTGAAAACCACGATCCTAAAAGTTCGGGGTAAAATATCTCATTGGTTAGTGTTCCTGCAAATACTCGAGAAAAGGATGGGTGGGAGCATGTGATCGTGGTGAATGGAAAGAAGAGTGTGTGGAAACGCGAGACATACACAAGGAAATAGACAATTCCATCGTTCACGAGTTGTTGCATGTACCGATGAGGCTGTCACTGCTTGGTCGCTCTGTACATCGCAACTGACCGCTTCAAGCCCTGGCATGTACCTGACTCAACAACAACAAATGCGGCGGTGAATTCACCAGCGTACACACCGACCTCGGAAACCATGTCACTGGCAGGGCTCCCGGCTGAGCGGCGTCAGCGGGTTCAGGGTCTGCAATTGACTACGACTACTGTGGTTATCTGTCGGAGAGGACGGTCCTGAGAATCCGCTCTCACTTGCACGGGTCGCGTTAAACAGTACATTCCTACCTGAGCCAAGCGTGAATGGAGGTGGACATCCAGGGAAGACGGTTGCGGTTTCGGAAAAGCTTTCTGCGCGGGCAATTTAGGAACGGACAGATTCGGTGAGTGTGGGCGGATCGGCGAGTCCGTTTTCGTTAAGGACAAGGTTCGGTAAGGATGAGGGAGGAAAGGCGGATGGAAGCGTTGACGAGGAATCGGCGTGGACATGGCGTTGAGGACGTCGCCTTCCCGCTGAAATGGGTGACAGCTGGAGTGGTCAGCGAGAGTGGTTAACGACAAATGGAAACTGTTATTCGAACAAACGTCCGCGATCAAGTCACGTGTAGCACCAGCACGCGATAATCAGTCGATCGAACCAAGTCTCTTTGCAATCTGAATGTTTACATACTAACCTTGATATTTAGCTATCCGAGCACTCGAATGCCCAAGCTGATGCCTTCGCAAGACATGCGGTTACGATGCTCACCGGTGCACCCATTTGATGGGTGTCATCAGCCTTGATAAAGGTGATCAACGTGCTGATTTCTACAAAAGCGCCGCGTAGGTACTGAAAATGTTCCCAACACAGGTGCAAACGGTGCACGCAGAGAAGCTCTCTCGATACAATGAGCGTTGAGAGATACATCATACATCGAGCCCAAAAGAAGAGCCATCTACCGTTAGGAAAAATAAGCATTCAAGTTACCATTCAAATGCTACATCCCGTACTGCTCATCAATTCCCTAGACGCCACAGCGCAAGTGCACGTCCCCGATTTCCACCCAAAATCCTCGTTCAAACCTGACGCGTGTTATCTCCCAGCATCTCGAGTGGAATCGCCTCCGATCCGTTCGGGCTCCCTTCCTTGAGCTGATCCTGCTTCGGCAGGACGTCTGCGAATGCAATCGCAGAGACGGCCGCGTTTTCACTGTGATCGGATTGCGAGACTAGACCGAATCCGGTGTCAATCCCCTGTGACCCGCCATAGACATCACGGTAATACAGCTCTCGCACGCTGATGATGAACCGAGGCATTATGGGGCATATGGCTATGTAAGAGAACAGGTCCAGGAGAAAAGCGCCGTTTGTTGTGGACCCGTTTTGCAATATAGACCGAATATTAAAAAGCATGTTTCTAGCAGTTCAGAGGAAAACAATTGATCAATTTGGTTTTGCGCAAGTACTCGAGAATAAGATGGATGGGAGGGCGTGATGATAACGAACGAGAGAGTGGAAAAGCGAGACGCACACAAGGAAATAAAGAACACCATCTCGCATGAGTTGTTGCATGTACCGATTAGGCTGCCACCGTTTCGTCGCTCTGTACATCTCAACCGATTGCATCAAGGTTTGGACGACAGCGAGAACAAAAAGTATAGCACCGAGAATAAATCGCAGGATTCTGCTAACCGTCCCAAATATGTAAGGTTTGGACGAGATTCCCTGTATTGAGATGTTGCAAAAAGAGAGGTCGATAATTTGGACAATTGTGACTTATGGAAGAAAAGGGCGGCAGGTGGCAGAAGATGAAGGCCATCCCCGTCAGATTGCAGTGAGCCATGAAGTTTACTCCGAGACATACCTGAGAAGGATATATTGGGAGTGTAGTAGACGGCTGCAGCAACAAAGGAAGCAATGACCTGTGGGATATATATGAACAGGAGGACCCAAAGGATCCTTTTGGATCGACGCCACATTGCGTGCACACGCAACATCATTACCGCTGTAATCGAGATCAGTCTGGAAAGGGACTTGGAGGATACAGTGACTCGCCATCTGCAGCATTATAGAATATTGGAAACACCCAGGAACCAACCAAATGTGTTGCAACACCTTTGGAACATCAATGCCATGTATGGGAGGCAGTAGATCAATCCACTTACATCTATGGAAAGGTTATAAATGAAGCCTACAATCAAAATTCAGATGCATACGTCTACCGACATATGGTCGTTAGTTCCGGACTAGGTGTGTGCAGAAGAAATCCTGACTCTGATGGGGCCAGGGATAAAACTACTACCATCTGTGAATGTATCTGATCAGCTCAATTAACTCCAATGTAACTCTGAACATACTGAGGCCGCCAAGACTTGAACACAGATTCATTGTCAATTGCATAATCTGATATCCGTTGTTGCAATAACAGACTTACATCGAATAACAAAGGCCGAGATAGCGGACCTACAGAACTGTCAGTTTGGAACACACACAACGGGTTTTCCCGAGGCTTCATACGCACAACAACAAAGATCGTGGAGACCCAGGTCCAGGGTTTGTGCTGTGCGACCATCAGGGACCTAGTGCTTGCTCGATAGTTGCTTCCTTACCCAAACATACTCTATCTTCGAATATTGTCAGCCGACAAATAAGATGCGGTGAGCGAGATATATTACCTCTCTCGAAAGGGTGAGGACTGCGGTACGGTTGCAATGTCACTTTGGGCGAAAAGGATGGCGTGCACATAAGCATTACTCACTGTAGTCGTACGTGACGGCAGTGACAACAACGACTGCATTGGTCTGTAAGATTAATCATTCACCGACAGTATCACTGAGCGACCGTACGGGATGCATAGTCAGTCATCTGGAGAATCTCCAAAGCAGACTGCAGGTCGGAGGACATGGCAGCTAGAAGAGAAATAGAGACGTATGACGGTCAAACGATAAAGAACGATCGAGAGCCGAGGAGAGCGAGGATGGGAGAGACGAGATGGCAGATCTGAGACGATGTTGGCAAGGGCCGCAGGCAAGCCAGACCTCTAGATCCCTCCCTGTTCTGGAAATGACTGCCTCGTTACCCACGCCCAACGCTGTGCTCGTGAAGCCTTCGATGACGGGGCGACTCCTTTCACGGCTGCTTCCACCCGTATTCCAACTTCAATTGTTTGCGTAGCCTGTACAAGCGGGAGAGGATCGGGTATCGTAGTCCCGTTCCCCATCTCATAAAAGGATGTCTTCGACAGACAACCAAGTTAATCAAGCGCAGGCTGTGGTCCCGCTTGCATGGCTTAGCCGTTGTGTCTAGATACCCTCAGCCGTGATGGCCGCCAGTGACACGGCTTCCGAAGTTGGTGTGTCTGTTGGCGAATTTACCGTCGCATTTCGTGTTGTCGGGTGAGGAGAATGAGGCTACGGTGGAGGTTTTTGTTGAGATAAGTACGTGCGGTCAGCTGAAGTCTAGGTTACTATATTCCTGGAACGCCCGACTGACTCAGGTATGCACTCAACATCCCATTCGTTACTACTCAGATACTAACATTCATCGGTTTTTCGTGCCCCATAAGTCTGGGTTATGGGCACCGGCAATTGGATCGACGGGCTAGAGGGTTGTTTGGGTTGAGGCGCGAGAGTAAGAGTAAGAGATAGAGAATCGATGGGGGAGGACGGGGCTTACCCACCCCCTGCCCTCTGCTTAACGGTGGGTGTCCTCAATCCAGACTGCTAGGGGAGGCGTAAACAGTGCCAAGTGTGAGTGGAACTGGAGGTCCAGCTCCGATGTTTAGCCATCCAAACACTCGAATGTCCGAGCTCATGCCAGCCTCCGCAAGACACGCGGTCACGACGCTCACCCATTTGATGGGCGTTACCAGCCTTTGATTGCATCGTATACGCCGTTGTAGTAGTCGAAGATGATCAATATCGGCGCCACGGTGCCAGTTTCTACAAGAGCCCTGCATAGGTCCTGAATATGTTTTCAGCAGAGGACCGAACGGTGTGTGCAGAGAAACCCTTTCGATCTGTAGCGTTCAGAGATACACAATACTTCGCGCTCAGAAGAAGAGCCATGTACGTAGGAAAAGTAAGCGTTCAAGTTACAACACGAGGTATTTACATGGGGAAAAAATAAATATTCTAGTTCAGCGACCATGTAAAATGCCAGGTCCCGCACTAGTCATCAATGCCCCAAACACCACCCCAGTGCTAGTGCCCGTCCCCGATTTCCACCCGATATCCTTGCTCAAACCTGACGCGTATTATCTCCCAGCATCCCGAGTTGAATACTTTCCGATTCGTTCGGACCCCCTTCCACGACCTGATGCTGCTTCGGCAGGACATCCGCGAATGCAATCGCAGAGACCGCCGTGTTTTCACTGTCAAACGGTTGCGAGAATAGACCGAATCCGCTGTCAACCCCCTGCGAGCCGCCACAGACGTCACGGTAATACAGCTCTCGCACGCTGATGATGAACCGAGGCATTATGGGGCATATGGCTATATAAGAAAACAGGTCCAGGAGCAAAGTCCTGTTTGTTGTAGACCCGCCTTGCAATATAGACCGAATATTAAAAAGCAAGTTTCTAGCAATGCAGAAGAAAACAATTGAGTGATTAGGTTTTGGGCAAGTACGCGAGAATAAGATGGATAGGAGAACGCGATGGTGACGAACGAAAAGCGAGACGTACGCGAGGAAATAAAGAACTCCATCTCTCATGAGTTGTTCCATGTACCGATTAGGCTGCCATTGTTTCGTCGCTCTGTACATCTCAACCGATTGCATCAAGGTTTGGATGACAGCGAGAAGAAAAAGTGTGGCACCGAGAATAAATCGCAGGATTCTGCTAACCGTCCCAAACATGTGAGGTTTGGACGAGATTCCCTTCACTGCGACATCGCAAAAAGAGAAGTCGACGATTTGAACGATTGTGACTTGAGAAAAGGGTGGCAAGTGGCAGAAGATGGAGGCCATCTCCGTCAGATTGCAGTGAGCCATGAAGTTTACTCCGAGACATACCTGAGAAGGATATATTTGGAATGTAGTAGACGATTGCAGAAACAAAGGAAGCAATGACCTGTGGCACATATATGAACAGGAGGACCCAAAGGATCCTTTTGGATCGACGCCACATTGCATGCACCCGCAAGACCATTACCACTATAATCGAAATCACGGTCTGGAAAGGGAATTGGAGGGTACAGTGACTCGCCATCTGCAGCATTATAGAATATTGGAAACACCCAGGAAGCTACCATATATGTCGCAGTACCTTTCGAACATCAATGTCATATGCTGGCAGTACGGGAAGGAGGGAGTAGCACTTACATCTATGGAACTGTTATCAATACAGCCTTCAATCCGAGCTTGCATGCATACGTCTACCAGAATATGGTCGTTAGTTCCGGACTAGGTGTGTGCAGAAGAAATCCTGACTCTGATGGGGCCAGGGATAAAACTACTACCATCTGTGAATGTATCTGATCAGCTCAATTAACTCCAATGTAACTCTGAAC
>JBBPRI010000269.1:0-25510 GCA_038092955.1 Boletus pseudo-olivaceus | reverse complement strand
CTTCCTGACCAAACGGGTGGTGTGAGTCCATCGGGGTCGAGACTGCGTTCCCCTCCAAGAGCCCGTACTCGTCGCAAAGGTACTGAATATACGCCTCCTGGTGAATCCACACCTCGCGCGTGGCGCGGTCCCTGACGATTTCGATGCCTAGATACATCGACACAGGCCCCATGTCACTGATTCCGAACCTATCCTTGATCTGCCCCTTCACCCAGTCGAGAAAAGGCCGACTGTTGCTCCCACCGAGTCCATCGTCGATGTGCCAGGCGATGATGCAGATGATCCGGCGACCGTCAGGGAGATGGTGAACGTAGACAAAGACGGCCAGATCCACTCTGCTCTTATGGAAGCCGAGCGCGAGGAGGACGGAGCATAAGAGCTCATACCAGTCCAGCGCAGCCTGCTTCAGACCGTAAAGGGACGAAAGCAGGTGGCAAACGAGTAGGGCTCCCGATGCGCTGAACTGCTCGAAACCCCTCGGCTGCTTCATGTAAATGTCCTCTTTCAATTTGCCATGCAAGAAGGCTCGCTTGGCATCGAAGCAGTCGAGTTCCCAGTCGAGCATCGCCGCAAGTGCAACAAGCACCTTGATCGATGCCTGCCGCGCAACGGGCACGTATGTCTGATGAAAGTCGATGCCTGGGACTTGGGAGAAGCCCTGCGTGACTAGGCGAGCCTTGCAGTGCGCCCCGCCCTTCTGGTCATTGGTTTTGAACTCGAAAACCCACCGGTTGCCCACAAGCTTCCGCCCTGGTGGCGCCTCGACTAGCTCCCAGACTTTCATCTCCTTCATTAACCCCAGTTCCGTCTTCATGGCGGTGAGCCAGTCCTCCCTGTCAGAACGTTTGACCACCTCATCGTAGGTGGCAGGTGGAATGCTCATGTCGTAACTGGGATCCGCTGGGTTCCTCCGCCGGTCGCTGCGAATTGACAAGTTCGCTTGTTTGGCGACGATGAGCCCAGCCAGCTGCCCAGACAAGATGTCGTCATGATCCATGTCAGGGTGCAAGGCATCCGCCGCTTCTGCAACAGCTGCAAGCAGCACCCCCTCAGCAGGATGATCGGCGATGGGTGACAGACCAGCCTTTGCGGTGCGCGTCGCCTCCAACCGCTGGCGACGCTGAAGCATCCGCGCTGCATAGTTGGCTCCCTTCTCAGTGACAACACGATCCTGTGTAGAACAACGTGGCCCTGGGTCAGGCTCATTGGTATCCGGGCGACCTGTGTCCAGGGGATCATCGGAAGGCGAGACGGGGGAAGACTGTTCGTCCGCCACGGGTGAGTCAGCTGGCACCGCAGAAACTCCCTCGGTTGGAGGAGATGACTTGTCCATGGGGAAGTGAGCAGCAGGAGGAGTGAGTGCCCGTGCCAGAGCTTTGCGCACACGAAGGGCCTCAGATCCATCCCGAGGGCGAATAACGGACTCCTCATCAAAGATGACATCACACGCATTGAAGAAGGAGCCGGAGGCGACCTCGCGCAAGTGCCAGCCCTTGACACCGTCGGGATACCCCATGAAGATGGCTTCATGAGAGTGAGGGCTGTTCTTGGTGCGCACCTCGACGGGGATGTGAGCAAAGCAGCGAGCACCGAAAACGCGCAAGTGTGACAGATCCGGCTTCTTCCCGTGCAATGCCTCGAATGGGGTCTTCAGCCCTGTTAGCGCACGCGAGGGAGACAGGTTCCACACGTAGGCAGCATACAGTACCGCCTCTCTGTAGTACCCAGCCGACAGACGAGCCTGAGTGAGGAGCGCCAGTGCACGACCTTCCAGGGTGCGAATCGCCCGCTCTGCGTGACCGTTCTGCTGATGTGCGTAAGCAACGGACCTTCGGTGCTCAACCCCCCGCTCACGAAGGTAACGCTCGAACTCCTCGCCGATGTACTCCCCACCATTGTCGCTCTGCAGGGCCACAACTCGCTGTGAGTATTTGTTCTCCCAGCGTGCCTGTATTATTTTCCAGGCCTCCAGGGCCTGATCTCTGGTTGCCAATAGTTGAGTGTTGAGGAGATGGGTGCAATCGTCGAGGAAAATGATGAAGTAGCGCTTGCCATGCAACGTGGCTGAAGGGAAAGGCCCGCAGATGTCGGTGTGAACGAGCTCAAGGAAGCGAGACGCCGGCAGACTTGGCGAAAGGGGGAAGGGACGATGAGGGTGCTTAGCTATGACACACGAGTCACAGCGAGACTGGGGAAGGGAGGAGTCAAGGTCGACGCTGGTGGTCACCGTGGGAATTATCCGGGCAAGATCTCTGCCCAGATGTCCCAGACGAGCATGCCATATGTCCCATGTGCACTTACTCGGGGTAAAAGCAACAAAAGGAACAGATACTGCATTCGGAGTGGGTGGACGAAGAAACTCCACAGACAGATGACAGAGGTTGTGATGCATGGTGACGTTTCCTAGGTGCTCATCCGAGTGATGAAGTTCGCATCGACCAGGATTCCCCTTGAAACGCAGTTCCCAGCCCGCGGATGTCATTTGCCCCACCGAGAGAAGGTTCACGATGGCTCCGGGCACATAGAGGCAGTCTTTGAGACGCAAACGATACCTCTGACCACCGAGTGAAAGTAGGGCCACGCATTTGCCACGGCCCTCCGTCCCTAGCGTTCCATGATTCACCATCTTCATCTGTATGCTCTGATCTGGTGTGAACGTCCAGAAGAGGCTGCGATCCAGGATCAGATGACTAGTCGCCCCAGAGTCGAGGATGGTGGCGATGAGCTCATTGGGATCGACAACCTCAGTTGCCATGCAGGACAGCTCGCGAAAATGTCCGTCGCCTTGAAGGAATGCGGTGGCAGCTGTTGCTGTTGCGACCGGGAGTGTGACAGAAGACGATGGTGTGGAATTGACATTGGAGGCAGTCGCAGCAAGTGAGACCTCACTCGATGCTTTCCCCTTCTTGTCGCATTTTGCTGTTTGCCAAGGTGCCTGTCCTTCTAGTCCACCGCCTGCACCAAAACAACGCCCGTGATCATGATCGAAACATTTGCGAGTTGCACAGGCCGGTGTTGTGCAGTACGTGCCGGTCGGGTTGTTTTTGGTTTTCCGAAGACCGGTCTGAGGGTTGACGTTGACCGCACCAGCGCTTTGTGCTACATTGATGTACTCCGATCCAGGCCCTGGGAGCCCTGACTCCTGCAACATCTGAGTCGCATCACTGATAATGATGGAGCATGCATCCTGAAAGGTGTAGGGCCGAACTGTCGCAGTGCGTAGAAGTGCAAGGAATGGATTGGTGGAGCTGAAGCGATGGGTGTTCGACCATTGAGTGGTGTGCGGTGTGGACGCTGTGCGGTGGTGTGGATTGAAGTCATCGCCTGCGCTTGTTGCTGCATCGTAAGCTTGTAGACTCTGAGCGTTACGCTGCATCTCTCCCTCAATGGTTTTCCTCACCAGCGGCCATAGTCCAGTCGATGGTAATCCCCGCAGCAAGCCGTAGATGGCGTCGCTCTCTGTCGGCTTGACCCCCATCCGCGCTAGCCTCTCGTTCACTGCTGTGTGGGCGGCCACATACTTCTCTGCATCCGCGGCTCCCTTCATCCGAAGGCTGGCGATCTGACTGCGAATAGTGAATTGAAGTGAGATGTCGGAACGGTCATAGAGGTTAGCTAGGATCGTCCAAATCTCTCGGGCTGAGATTTCTACATCGTCGGGGATAAGCGATAATACAGTTGAACTAACTTTTCTCAAGATGATGGACTTCACAATCCCATCATCCTTGATCCAAGTTTGCATCGCTTCCTTCTCTCGAGTGGTAGGGGAGTCAGCGAAGAGTGGTTGTGGCATCTCTAGCCCGAACTTGATGAAATTCGTTGGGTCTGTTCCATTACTGACGTGATTGTAAACTCCTTCGCCCAACAGCAAGTTTTCTGTTTGGCATCGCCACTCGTAATAGTTCTCCGTTCCCGTCAATTCTGGGACGTTTTCGAATTTGCACATGATCTGCGATGTCTCGCTTACTAAGTCCTTCTGAGTTCCTGATCGCCCAGTTTCGTGTCTGAGTTCGTATCTCGGATCGTCTGTTTGTCGAGCTCCCTAATTGGCGAGCTCGGGGCTTATAACCTGATGGATCCTAAGACACAGAACAGATGGCTCAGCCTCTGGATGAGAATGGCTAACATTGCTAGCTACCTAAGACACAGAACAGATGGCTAAGGTAGCTGTCAGTGATGTACAACAAGATCTAAGGGTGGATGCATACCTCAGCCTCTGGATGAGAATGGCTGAGGATGCTCCACCTTGACAGCGAGCGATGTGAGCGATGAGTCATGTGCTACAACAAATAGCGAGCAATAACAAAGTGGCGCCTTTGGTGGCACGCTGCAATATGACGAATAAAAGAGTATACCACCAGTACAGTATCAAGAATAGAGCAATGGAGTAATGTATGAACGTACTGGGAGATCCAACACACCCCCTCAGCGTGACACCAAAGAGAGAGCAACACGATGGGTGATAAAGACGCGGCGATCAAGCGACTTTGTCAAGGTATCTGCGACATTACGGTGGGTGGGGTCCAGCGAAGCTCGAAGGTGCCGGAGGCCACATGTTCGCGAATGAAGTGAAAGCGAGTGTGAATGTGCCTCGTGTTCGATCGGTTACTGGGAGTGACAGCCAAAGAGATCGCAGCAGTATTATTGCTGTGAATGCGAAGAGGTGGCGTGATAGATTGACGCAGAGAGTGGAGAAAGGAGTGCAGCCACAACCCCTCCTGTGCGCAGGCGGAAAGGGCCATATATTCTGCCTCGGCAGTGGAAAGTGTGTGGGTGACTTGTTTCTTCGATGCATGAGCGACCGGTCCACTGTAAAAATACCATACATAACCAGACACGGAAAGACGGTCGGTTGGACAGGCCGCCCAGTCTGAGTCCGTGAAGGCGTGCGTGGTGAGATCAACCTTCGAGTCCCCAAAGTGGAGACGTAGGGACTGTGTTCCATGAAGGTAGCGGACGACTCGCTTCGCTGCGGTGTAATGTCGAGGTTCCGGACGAGCACACTGTTGAGCAAGACGCTGGACAGCGAACGCGATGTCAGGACGGGTGCAGGTCGAGAGATAGATCAGTTCGCCGACGATTTTATGGTAAGCGTGCTCGAGGTTGGGTACGTCAGGAAAGGTGTCACCTTCCTGACCAAACAGGTGGTGTGAGTCCATCGGGGTCGAGACTGCGTTCCCCTCCAAGAGCCCGTACTCGTCGCAAAGGTACTGAATATACACCTCCTGGTGAATCCACACCTCGCGCGTGGCGCGGTCCCTGACGATTTTGATGCCTAGATACATCGACACAGGCCCCATGTCACTGATTCCAAACATATCCTTGATCTGCCCCTTCACCCAGTCGAGAAAAGGCCGACTGTTGCTCCCACCGAGTCCATCGTCGACGTGCCAGGCGATGATGCAGATGATCCGGTGACCGTCAGGGAGATGGCAAACGTAGACAAAGACGGCCAGATCCACTCTGCTCTTATGGAAGCCGAGCGCGAGGAGCATGGAGCATAAGAGCTCATACCAGTCCAGCGCAGCCTGCTTCAGACCGTAAAGGGACGAAAGCAGGTGGCAAACGAGTAGGGCTCCCGACATGCCGAACTGCTTGAAACCCCTCAGCTGCTTCATGTAAATGTCCTCTTTCAATTTACCATGCAAGAAGGCTCGCTTGGCATCGAAGCAGTCGAGTTCCCAGTCGAGCATCGCCGCAAGTGCAACAAGCACCTTGATCGATGCCTGCCGTGCAACGGGCGCGTATGTCTGATGAAAGTCGATGCCTGGGACTTGGGAGAAGCCCTGCGTGACTAGGCGAGCCTTGCAGCGTGCCCCGCCCTTCTGGTCATTGGTTTTGAACTCGAAAACCCACCGGTTGCCCACAAGCTTCCGCCCTGGCGGCGCCTCGACTAGCTCCCAGACTTTCATCTCCTTCATCAACCCCAGTTCCGTCTTCATGGTGGCGAGCCAGTCCTCCCTGTCAGAACATTTGACCGCCTCATTGTAGGTGGCAGGTGGAATGCTCATGTCGTAACTGGGATCCGCTGGGTTCCTCCGCCGGTTGCTGTGAATTGACAAGTTCGCTTGTTCGGTGACAATGAGCCCAGCCAGCTGCCCAGACAAGATGTCGTCATGATCCATGTCAGGGCGCAAGGCATCCGCTGCTTCTGCAACAGCTGCAAGTAGCACCCCCTCAGCAGGATGATCGGCGACGGGCGACAGACCAGCCTTTGCGGCGCGCGTCGCCTCCAACCGCTGGCGACGCTGAAGCATCTGCGCCGCATAGTCAGCTCCCTTCTCAGTGGCAACACGATCCCGTGTAGAACAACGTGGCCCTGGGTCAGGCTCATTGGTATCTGGGCAACCTGTGTCCAGGGGATCATTGGAAGGCGAGACGGGGGAAGACTGTTTGTCCGCCACGGATGAGTCAGCTGGCACCGCAGAAACTCCCTCAGTTGGAGGAGATGACTTGTCCATGGGGAAGTGAGCAGTGGGAGGAGTGAGTGCCCGTGCTGGAGCTTCGCGCACACGAAGGGCCTCAGATCCATCCTGAGGGCAAATAATGGACTCCTCATCAAAGATGACATCACGCGCAAAGATGGCTTCACGAGAGTGAGGGCTGTTCTTGGTGCGCACCTCAATGGGGATGCAAGCAAAGCAGCGAGCGCCGAAAATGCGCAAGTGTGACAGATCCGGCTTCTTCCCGTGCAATGCCTCGAATGGGGTCTTCAGCCCTGTTAGCGCGCATGAGGGAGACAGGTTCCACACGTAGGCAGCATACAGTACCGCCTCTCTGTAGTACCCAGCCGACAGACGAGCCTGAGTGAGGAGCGCCAGTGCATGACCTTCCAGGGTGCGAATCGCCCGCTCTGCACGACCGTTCTGCTGATGTGCGTAAGCAATGGACCTTCGGTGCTCAACCCCCCACTCACGAAGGTAACGCTCGAACTCCTTGCCGATGTACTCCCCACCATTGTCGCTCTGCAGGGCCACAACTCGCTGTGAGTATTTGTTCTCCCAGCGTGCCTGTATTATTTTCCAGGCCTCCAGGGCCTGATCTCTGGTTGCCAATAGTTGAGCGTTGAGGAGATGGGTGCAATCATCGAGGAAAATGATGAAGTAGCGCTTGCCATGCAACGTGGCTGAAGGGAAAGGCCCGCAGATGTTGGTGTGAACGAGCTCAAGGAAGCGAGACACCGGCGGACTTGGCGAAAGGGGGAAGGGACAATGAGGGTGCTTAGCTATGACACACGAGTCACAGTGAGACTGGGGAAGGGAGGAGTCAAGGTCGACGCCGGTGGTCACCGTGGGAATTATCCGGGCAAGATCTCCGCCCAGATGTCCCAGACGAGCATGCCATATGTCCCATGTGCGCTTACTCGGGGTAAAAGCAACAAAAGGAACAGATACTGCATTCAGAGTGGGTGGATGAAGAAACTCCACAGACAGATGACAGAGGTTGTGATGCATGGTGACGTTTCCTAGGTGCTCATCCAAGTGATGAAGTTCGCATCGACCAGGATTCCCCTTGAAATGCAGTTCCCAGCCCGCGGATGTCATTCGCCCCACCGAGAGAAGGTTCACAATGGCTCCGGGCGCATAGAGGCAGTCTTTGAGATGCAAACGATACCTCTGACCACCGAGTGAAAGTAGGGCCACGCATTCGCCACGGCCCTCCGTCCCTAGCGTTCCATGATTCGCCGTCTTCATCTGTATGCTCTGATCTGGTGTGAATGTCCAGAAGAGGCTGCGATCCAGGATCAGATGACTAGTCGCCCCGGAGTCGAGGATGGTGGTGATGAGCTCATTGGGATTGACGATCTCAGTTGCCATGCAGGACAGCTCGCAAAAATGTCCGTCGCCTTGAAGGAATGCGGTGACAGCTGTTGCTGTTGCGACCGGGAGTGTAACAGAAGACGATGGTGTGGAATTGACATTGGAGGCAGTCGCAGCGAGTGAGACCTCACTCAACGCTTTCCCCTTCTTGTCGCGTTTTGCTGTTTGCCAAGGCGCCTGTCCTTCTAGTCCGCCGCCTGCACCAAAACAACGCCCGTGATTGTGATCGAAACATTTGCGAGTTGCACAGGCCAGTGTTGTGCAGTATGTGCCGGTCGGGTTGTTTTTGGTTTTTTGAAGACTGGTCTGAGGGTTGATGTTGACCGCACTAGCGCTTTGTGCTACATTGACGTACTCCGATCCAGGCCCTGGGAGCCCTGACTCCTGCAACATCTGAGTCGCATCACTGATAATGGTGGAGCACGCATCCTGAAAGGTGTAGGGCCGAACTGTCGCAGTGCATAGAAGTGCAAGGAATGGATTGGTGGAGCTGAAGCGATGGGTGTTCGACCGTTGAGTGGTGTGCGGTGTGGACACTGTCCGGTGGTGTGGATTGAAGTCATCGCCTGCGCTTGTTGCTGCATCGTAAGCTTGTAGACTCTGAGCTTTACGCTGCATCTCTCCCTCAATGGTTTTCCTCACCAGCGGCCATAGTCCAGTCGATGGTAATCCCCGCAGCAAGCTGTAGATGGTGTCGCTCTCCGTTGGCTTGACCCGCAGCAAGCCGTAGATGGTGTCGCTCTCCGTCGGCTTGACCCCCATCTGCGCTAGCCTCTCGTTCGCTGCTGTGTGGGCGGCCACATACTTCTCTGCATCCGCAGCTCCCTTCATCCGAAGACTGGCGATCTGACTGCGAATAGTGAATTGAAGTGAGATGTCGGAACGGTCATAGAGGTTAGCTAGGATCGTCCAAATCTCTCAGGCTGAGATTTCTACATCGTCGGGGATAAGCAATAATACAGTTGAACTAACTTTTCTCAAGATGATGGACTTCGCAATCCCATCATCCTTGATCCAAGTTTGCATCGCTTCCTTCTCTCGAGTGGTAGGGGAGTCAGCAAAGAGTGGTTGTGGCATCTCTAGCCCAAACTTGATGAAATTCGTTGGGTCTGTTCCATTACTGACGTGATTGTAAACTCCTTCGCCCAACAGCAAGTTTTCTGTTTGGCGTCGCCACTCGTAATAGTTCTCCATTCCCATCAATTCCGGGACATTTTCGAATTTGCCCATGATCTGCGATGTCTCGCTTGCTAAGTCCTTCTGAGTTCCTGATCGCCCAGTTTCGTGTCTGAGTTCGTATCTCGGATCGTCTGTTTGTCAAGCTCCCTAATTGGCGAGCTCAGGGCTCATAACCTGATGGATCCTAAGACACAGAACAGATGGCTCAGCCTCTGGATGAGAATGGCTAACATTGCTAGCTACCTAAGACACAGAACAGATGGCTAAGGTAGCTGTCAGTGATGTACAACAAGATCTAAGGGTGGATGCATACCTCAGCCTCTGGATGAGAATGGCTGAGGATGCTCCACCTTGACAGCGAGCGATGTGAGCGATGAGTCATGTGCTACAACAAATAGCGAGCAATAACAAAGTGGCGCCTTTGGTGGCACGCTGCAATATGACGAATAAAAGAGTATACCACCAGTACAGTATCAAGAATAGAGCAATGGAGTAATGTATGAACGTACTGGGAGATCCAACAGGAGGCAGCTGGGGCTGTCGGCGTTGGCGGCGTGAGCCTGCCTGCGCTTTTGCTGCTTTGCCTCACCAGCAGCTGATTGCTTGTTCTTACGGCGTTTGTTGCCGTCGCCTTGGGCGTTTGAGCCACCTTGCTGTTGGCCTTGTTGCTGGCCCTGCTGCTGTTGTTGCGAAAACTGGGGGTCTCCCCCTTTCCGCTTGACGGTGGAAACCTTGTTTGCCTGCAGCTGAGCCAGCTTATGGCGGGAGGTGTGTTGCAGCCAGGTCGCAGTGACCATCTGCTCTATGCTCGCGTTGGTTGGACCAGACGGAGCGGCGGGAGTCGAGGATGAGGGGGCGGAGGATGAGATACTTGCTAGATTTAGCGATTGGTGGATGTTCGTCGCGTAGACGGGGAGTTTCGACAGTATGATCATGATTTGGATCTTGTTGGGGATGGTGTACCCACATCATTGAGGCGCGCGAATTGCGAGTTGAGCTTCATTCAACAATCCCAGAGTCCTTCATGGGAGTCCCACAATATGTACTGTATCTCCATGTTTACTTATACCATCATGAGAATCCCAGAGTCCTTTATAGGAATCTCACAAATGCCCATGGGTTAGCTGTTGGAATTATTGATTACATACTTGGTAGCTTATGTAAGCACCCATACTTAGACATTTCATACTGTAGTCTTTTCCTCAGTGACATTACTGAGAACCCTACAGGTACATCCTTACTATACTAATAGTGACATTACTGAGAACCCTACAGAGTTCCTTTACAACTCTTCTATATTAGCAATGCAATATTCAATAGGAGTGACAGGTCATATCTGGAGTCAGACACAGGTAGTTTGGCAAATGGATTTGGCAAATCAGACTGGGCAAGTTGTCTAGAATGCAATATAGCATGATTAGAGTGAGAGGTAAACTCAGAAGTTTGATGGTGGCAGTGTGGTTGGATTTGGGAATTCACATGGATAGCAAATCATGACCAAATTGACTGAATTTCACTGTTAAATGAACATGCTAATAGGGGTGTGGAAAAGAATTACATGTGGATGACAAATCATGATCAAATTGGCCAAATTTTGCTTTTGAATTAGGTATTGTTATAGAAGCATGGGAAAAGGTGGGACTCCCACACGGATGACAAACCATTATCTAATTGATCATATGTATTTAACTTTTGATACAACACAAAAATTGGAATCATGGGAGTCCCATGTAGTGCCTGTTACAAATGTGATGCTCGTCACTGGTAACATGAAGGGGGTACCTTTTGCCTTACTCCTAACCGATCCTAGAACCTTCACCCAAGTTGACTATGGAGGGGTCTCCCCTAATGGACCTATGAACTCTGAGACCCTCCCAGTCTATCCGCTCATCCAACAACCTGCCGGAGCCTCTCCCTGTTCCACCACCTGCGGAACCGCTCGTCATGACCAGACCCCTATGGCCATGCCCAAACACGGATGGACGATCTAGATCTAGATCGTCCCCTACTCTGAGCATAATGCTCCCTCAGTCTAATCCCAATTACTAAGTCCGAGATCTCAGATTGGCCTCCTCCTTTATCTTGGACCCTCGGACCTCTTTCTCTCTCACATTTCCTATTGAGCCCGTGGCTGGACTCTATTCTATTCTGATGTTCTCCATGTAGTCCGAGATTACTGATCGGACTCTTTCATTTCTCTCCGGATCCTATAGATGGACCTCATCGCCTCTGCAGTGATCTCTCACTCACTGCCTCTCTCCATTGTTCCCCATACTTAGGCCATCTTATTGTTCTTCTTATTTAGCCTTGCGGAGCCTACCCTAAACTACCTAGAGTAGTATATAAGTTAGGACTCCGCTTGTATTAAACTCTAACCTAGTTCTCACACAATCAAGGTGATTTCTAGCTGTTTCTTATTAATAGAAGTACCCTTGCTTCTATTTGTTTGTACTCGACATTGTTAGCTCCGTAACAATCATCCATCATACTTCTTGCTTCCATCATCAAGAAGTCCTCGTCGTTGCTGACAGCAACAAACCAAGGACCTCTCTTTGTCATCTTCAGACATAGAGCGGAACTTCCAGAGTTGACAATCGGTCAACTCCCCCTCATTGGACAACCCCCGGAGGATCCCACTACTCATACACAGACAACCTCTCCATGAACCAAAGACACGTTGCGTCTTATCACGTGATCAGTAAGGAACCCTAGAGATACTTTCTCTGTGCACTTATTACAGCTTGTCACAAGGTGTGACAATTACTGTAACAGTGCCCAGTTAGGTGAGCACTTAGCTAATGGCCTAAAATGGCTAAATTTCCATGTTCCTGACTTGGGTAGAGGAGGTCCAGGAAGCCCCATAGGTGGAGGGGCTATTAGCCCTATAATTTAGTGTAAAAATTAGGGCTAATAGCCTGTTGGGCTGTTTGCATCAAGACAAAGCTACATATATAGAAGGGAGGACTACAGACAACAGCTAGGTACAGAATATGGCTGGATATCAAAGACAGGTCTTTCATGTGTTTGGGTAGAGGGCGGACAACAACCCAGCCAGAGTGGTTGGGCAGAGAAACCTGACTGGAATGTCAGTGGGTTGTGAAGAGTCCGGCTGGGAGCCCCAGAGGGGTTGCACCAGAGCTAGACCGACCATGTGACTGGCAAGGGTGAAGTCTGACCAGGGTGTGCTCGGGAGCGGAATGAACAAGCTAGTCCAAAAGGAACTCAGCAATCGTCACTTGTGGTGATGGAAAGCTATACCTAGTCTGAAAGGAACTACTGTAGGAGATCTGATAAGTACAGGGGTGCTACGAGTGGGTGCATGAGCCTACCTCAGTGATCGTCACTTGTGGTGATGGAAAGCTGAGGAGAGACGAAGAGTGCGAGTTGAGATGCTAAGTATTATAATGAACAGATTATGTAATGCTGCATGATCCATGCAAGATGAGTGCAGACAAGAAGTGGCGAGGTGACTGCAGGACTAATGAACAATAATAATAAAAGTCTCTAACATGGAAGAGAAGGACCGACCCAGACGAAGAGGCGACACCACGGGAGTGCAATGGATAGTGTTACAATATATTTTCATTTTTCCTTATCTTATCTTATCTCTTCATCACATGGTTATCTTATCAGATCAAATGGACTTGTAACTTTTTCTTTCATTCGCGACTCATGGACGCTACTATAGATTATTCTCACGAGATCCAATCTCGTTCCCACGTTCATTTCCGCTTTGCTTCTCTTCCATTGTGATGCCTCATGCATCACAATGCTCTCTACACACTCCTTTAATTACCATCATCCTAATGTAGTACTTATCGTACACACACAGCATGGTCTGTGCGCACTCATGTACCCTATATATGTAAACCTGCAATGCAGACCAGGGAACCCTCAGTTTGGTTCTCCTGGAGTTTCCCCTTCGAGCTTCAGACAGTAGAGCTGCTAGCGACCTTAGGCTTATCAGCTTTTAGGGTTGTTTCAGACAGCAGCACACCCATCCCAAAACCTGGAAGGTGGAGCCAGGAGAGATTCGACATGCCAAGGGGCCAGGAGTTCCAATGAATGCCAGTATTGCAGTATGTCCGGGGGAATGCTGGCGAGGAGGAATTCAGTTGTCCCACCTATGCAGAAGGAGTGGCCAGTAGTAGTGGTAAAGTTGTTGAATGACCAGATTGAGTTGCAATGTGCAAGGAGTTTTTTCTTTGTGAGGCAGTGCCAACCCCCGTCCAAAATGAATGAGAATAATGGAAGATTTGGGGGAACATGGTTTATGTGAAGATGGTTTTCAATTGCTGTGATGGGGTCGGAGGAGTCATTCTGGCAGCAGATTACGATGTTCTCCCCTTTGGACTTGGCAACTTTTGTGAAGGGGAGGTGGCATTTGCGTGAACTGTTTGGATTGAATGGGGGGAAGAGGTGGTGGCGGCAGGTGACAGTGAGAGGTTTGAATGATTTTTCCCATGCGGAGAGGATTTCCCCCAAGCGGATCTGTCCCCAGAACACGAAAACTACTGCCACTAGGCAACAAGCATCAAAGGGGTCTGTGGGGGAGAGGTGCTGGGTGAGCATGAGAAGCATTGAATGGGTGACTGGAGGACGAGGGGGTTTGGAGGAGTGGGGAGCGAGATTTGTGACCTCGTTAATTATGTAGTGCAGGCGGGAGCCCCCCAGCCAGATAGTGTCATTGTAGATGTGCCAGGCCTTCGGTGCGGACATGTGCGAAAGGACTGTGTCACCGGCGAGTGTCCCTATATGCGAGGCAGCAAATGTGCAGAGAAGGTGCTCACTTGTAGGTAAACATTTATGCTTGGGAATGTGTTCCTTCTTGCAGAATGCATGGAAGCCCATTACGCTGCCCCGATACTTTCTGAGAGTTGAGTCCGCCCAGGCATGCTCAAGGGCGAGATTGACTTTGGCCAACGTCAAGTCACAGAGGGAGGGAGCAGGGGTGGAGCGGGGTGTTAAGAAAGAGAGGACATACAGAAAGGCTTCTGCCGAAGTACTGGCAGTGTCTGTCATTGACAAAGGTTGAGTACAGTGGCAACTGAGATACAGGTGGCTATGCGAGTGAAACGAAGGGTTTCAAGTATGAAGGTAAAGGAGGAAGGTGGTCAAAACAAGCTACTGATTTGGGGAATGAACCACGAGAGATTGAATCTGCAATGTTCTCCTCCGAGCTGACCCAGTCTACAATAAGAAAAACTTTAAAGTCATGAAATGTTGCAATGATGTGTCTAAGAATTTCGTTCTGAGCTGGGTTGTGAGATCTCTCTGCCCTGAGGGCCCCTACCACACCCTTGTTGTCAGAATGAAAAACCAGATGACAATTCTTGAAGTTGGAGTGCACAAGAGTGCGAAGACCGAGGTCTACTGCAACCATCTCAGCCCAATTGATGTCCCTGCTGTCTGAGTTCCATCCTTCAAGAAGTTTCCATGCCAGCCAGTGGCCATCCAGAAGTAGGCTGATCCCGAAGGCTGAAGAGGCGTTGACAAAAATGGAGTTTGGGAGAGGGATAGAAGGAGTGGAGATGGGGCAACTGCACCAGTCTGTGCTTAAAATGGACCTCCACCAGTCGATGTTCTTTGTGACGAGAGAAGGAATGCAATGACAGATGAAAGGGTTCTTGGAGTTTTTGAATGAAAAAGTAAGTTTGTAAAGGGAAGGGAGGTGTGAGCGTCCATCTGAAATGACTAGTGTACAATGCTGGAGGCAACCTACTGTTACACGAGAGTGTGACCTAAGCTCAGCTGTTAACACTTGACCGAAGTGTAGGGCGACAGTGGTCTGGGATGGCCAACTACGGGATGTAGTCCCACCAATAAGGAGGGATCCGACGAGGGAAGTCGGATCAAGAGAAGCGAGCGGGAGGAATAGAAGCGAGCTTCTTTAGAAGGATCTCGCAGTGAAGCTAGATCAACGCTGAATTGCGTAGATTAAGGTTAAAGTTTGTACAAGCGGAGTTCCTACTATTTATACTACTTCTAGTAGTTTAGGGTAGGAACTTCCTAAATAAAGAGAACAATGGAGACGGCCTAAATGGAGGAATAATGGAATACGAGATAGTAAACAAGAGATTACTATTGAGGAGTAAAAGGTCCATTAAGAATAAAAGAGTCCGGACTATAGAGTCCGATCAATTGATAGAGTCAAATTAAGATGAGAAATGAAAGGGTCCGGGATTATACCACTGAGGCTGTGAATAGTTCTGCTTCGGTTAAGTCCGCCCAAGCTGTGTTGGAGATCTCCGAATCGAACAGCAGTTGGTGGAATAAGCCTCGACCGGGATAATCCAAGTAGGATGTGTCGGGGGAAGGTGGGAAGGACGAGGCAAAAGAGGAGAGGTCCGAAGAAATAGATGAGGAGTCTGCCGTACTTGTAACATTACCCCCGTAGTAGTCCTGAAGTTCCATCTCAGGAACTCCGATCTCCCTCGTTGATTTCATAGTTTGAAAGATCCCAGGTGGCGGGATCCATGTCTCCGTAGGCACAGGCCTGAGCTCGGTGGCCTTCCTCTCGACAGAGAGTACAACGTTGTCAAGGGCAGCGGTATTGTGGATGTCCAGGAGCGACAGTGTTACAGATTGGACAGGTGTATTGGGGGCAGTTGACCTGTACATGGGCCACGGAATGACATTGGTAGCATCGGGGGGGAACAAGTTGGAGGAGGCCTGGCCGAGGGGGAACGGAGTCTGGTAATCTGCGGGGGTTGCAGACCACAGAGGATTCGGAACAAGTACCCATGGTTGGGGAACGTACGACAGCGGGAGAGTTTGTAGGGGGATGTGAGGGAGGGGTGGTCCTGTTGGGAATGGGAGGAAGAGGGGTGGGACGGTCCGCATCTGTTGTTCCCAAAGGGGAGGTAGTACGAGGGGGTTGGGAAGGGAGCCCGGTGGAGAAGACCAGGGCACGACGTCGACGTAAGATGGGGCGAATGGGTCTGCAGATTGTACTCCCGTCGGCGGCAGGAGGTATGGGGTTGGGAAGAGGTATGGGAATGGATGGCTCGGATTGGCCTGAGGAGTTACTTCCAGGAGTGAGGGTGGAGTCGGAGTCATCCTCTCCAGCAGGTAACTCGGCAGGTGCTGTATGAGCTCGTTGAGGGAATTCTCCTCTGGGATAGAGGGAGGAACGTTGTCGGAGTTGGGTAAATTCGTCAATAAGGTCTGTAATGAAGGGAGGGGGGATAAGCTCTCTTGGTAGGTTGGCGGAGCGTCTCGCCCGGGGTTCTTCGGAGGGAGGGGATTCCTCAAAGTAAGTGGATTGTTCTTCCTCGGTGAGGGAGATGAGGATGGGTCAGAGAAGGCTATTGGTGACATGGGGGGGGAGGAGAGTAATGCACTGGTCCAATCCCTCAATATAATAGAGGTCGAGGAGGAGGTTTCTGGACTCAACGAGTGCTTGTTCTGCAACCACCAGGGTCACCGGAGCGTTGGCATTGGAGTGGGAGTTGGGGAGAAGAGGGGGATTTGCTGGGTGCCAGGCGGTTCTGGCGAGAATGGTTCTAACGGTGGCATAGAGTCGGAAGAGGCGGTTGAGGTATAGAAGGGTGTCATTGCTGGAATAGAATGGGATGGTCGAGAGTGCTTGTTGGGCCTGTCGGTTCTTGAATAAGGCCACATAGAGGAGTCGGCGAGCGTATAGTGGGAGGCGGGATAAGCGGACTGCGAGGGGAAGAGTTGGAACGGTTGAGGACATATAGATTCTGGGGAAAGAGTCGTTTCAAAGTCCGAGTCTCTTTTTATACTCCTGCAGGATCGAGTCGGCATTGCTAAAGTTTCCCTCAGGTTCCCATGTTCGTTCCGCGTCGGAATATCCCTTCCAATGGACAAGATATTGCCTCCGATTATTGATTCCACAATGATTGATGATTTTGTCTATTTCATATTCCTCTTCTGTGCCAATAAGTTCCGGTGGGGGTCGGGGGAAGTTCGGACCATGTTCAGGAGTTTCCCGATACGAGGTTAATAGTGCAGCGTGGAAGACATTGTGGATTTTCCACTGTTTCGGTAGTTTTAGTCGGAAAGCCACGGAGGAAATGACTTTGGTTATTTCGAAAGGACCGGTTCTTTGGGGTGCGAACTTCCGAGGAGTTTGTAATTTCAAATTCTTCGAATCTAACCATACTTTGTCTCCGACTTTCCAAGGTTTGAACCATGAGAAGATTCGTTCTTTCATGCGGAGTTGTGCGAGTTTATGCACAGCTTCGGCTTCTTTACGTGCATCCTCAATTTGGGAGAGCCGGTTATCAAGTGCGGGAAGGAAGGTTTGGCCGAGTGGGGGGTAGGATCGGGGTTCATATCCCATGATTAGGGAGAAGGGGGATTTTCCAGTGACGGTGTGGATGGCTGCATTGTGAGCAAATTCCACAGTGGGGAGGAGGTCCATCTATTTGTGGGGTTGTCCATCACAGAAGATTCAAGGGTAGGTTTCTAGTTCTTGGTTGTATCATTCAGTTTCTCTGTCGGTCTGGGGGTGGTAGGCAGAAGAGAGGGAAACATTGTAATGAAGTAGGCGGGCTAGTTCTTTCACAAAGGCGGAGGCGAATTGTGGTCCGCGATCGGAGAGTAATCAGTCATGTAGGCCGAAGCGCTTGAAGACATTTTCGAAAAAGAGCTTGGCAATGCCAGCTGCATCGATCATTTTAGTGCAAGGAGCGAGAATGACCCCCTTACTAAGCCCATGGTCGACCATGACCATGACAGAATTGAAACTGCGGACGGGCGGAAGGTTGGTGATAAGGTCAACAGATAAGTGTTGGAAGGGGCGGGAGCACTCCATGGCCAGGGGGTTGAGTGGGGGAATGGTGGGGTGGGTCTGGACTTTGTAGGTCTGACAAACCGCACACCCAGCAACATATCGGCGAACGAAGGAAGAGAGACCGGGCCACCAGTAATCCTTAGAGAGGAGCGCCACGGTGCGGAGATGTCCACCATGGCCGCCTTCAGGGGAGGAATGAGCTGCGGCAACAAGATCCTGTCAGGCCACGTCCGGGACGTAAAGACGGCCTTTAAAATAGAGTCGACCATCGTCAAATGTCCAGTCCGTAGGGGAGGAGCGGCGGAATAGAGGCTCGTTGGTTTCCATGGCTTTGAGAGCGGAGAGGACAAGGGGGTTGGAGTTGGATGAATTGTGGATTTTATCCACAAGGGAGAGGTCAATTGCACAAAGGTGGTGTTGAAAGGCATGAGAGAGGAGGAGTTGCACCGCGGCGTTATCCTCGGTAGTATCCACCGCATCCTTGCAGGATAAGGTGTCGGCAGGCCCCATCTGGGTGCCTGGGAGGGTGGTAAAATCCAGGTCAAAGTCCTGGAGGAAGAGTAACCAGCGAGCTTGTCAACGAGACAGCTTCCGAGGCTCCTTGAAGAATGTGAGGTTTTTGTGATCGGTGAGGACCACAACCGGGAATTCGGAGCCCAGGAGATATTGCCGCCATTCTTCGAGGCCACAAATGACGGCCAATAGTTCGCGGTCAAAGATGTCGTAGTTCCGCTCGGCCGGGGCGAAGGTTTGGGAGATATATCCACAAGGTTTGAGGTCTCTGTTGCCATCTGGTTGCATGAGAACGCCACCGGAGGCTGTGAGGGAGGCGTCGGTCATGATAGTGAATGGTTTGGCGGGATTGGGGAACGCCAAAACAGGTTCGCGGGTGAAGGCAGTTTGAAGGGTCCGGAAGGCTTGTTCCTGGGAGTCGCCCCAATTCCAGGGGAAGGAAGATTTTGTAAGGTCAAGAAGAGGGCGGGCGATCTCCGAAAACGAGGGTATGAATTTCCGATAGAAGTTGCAAAATCCTAGAAAGGAGTGGACTGCTTTAACGTCTTTCGGAGGTGTCCATTCTGCGATGGCTTTAAGCTTGACAGGGTCCATGTGGATCCCTGATTCGTTGACGAGCATGCCAAGATATTCCACTTCTTTGGCAGCGAAGGTGCACTTCTCCAGTTTGAGGTACATTTCATGTTCTCGGAATCGTTGAAGTACCTTCCGAGTTCGTTCCTCATGGAGGGCCGGGTCAGCGGAGTGAATGAGGAGGTCATCCATGTAAACGATGAGCCATCCTTCCACGATGTAATCTCCGAAGAGATCGTCCATGAAGGCCTGAAACATTGCGGGGGAATTACACATTCCAAAGAACATGACAGCTGGTTCAAAGAGTCCAAAAGGGGTGAGGAAGGCCGCTTTCCAGCGATCTTCAGGTTTAATGAGGACGTTGTTATATCTCCATCGAACATCGAATTTGGTAAAGATCAATGATCCTTTAAGTTTATCGACGAGGTCGGAGATGAGGGGAAGGGGATAGGCATTTTTGATGGTGTGGGAATTAAGGTGTCGGTAATCTTGGCAGGGTCGGAGTTTTCCATCCTTCTTCTGAACGAAGAAGAAGGGAGAAGCTTGTGGAGATTTCAATGGGTAGATCTTCCCTGATGCCAAGTGTTCGTCGATGAATTCCCTACATGCTTCCCTCTCCTTTGGATTAAGGGGATAAGCTTTGGCTCGTTTCGGGATAAATGAATCTTTAAGATCGATGGCGTGATCATAAGCACGGGATGGGGGGAGTTTTGTGATGTCCTTTTTATGAAAGACATCGGCAAAGTCTTTGAAGGCCGTTGGTAAGTCTACTTTTTGCCCCATATTTTGTTGGGCAATTGTAGTGGACAGGGTAGTCCGTCTTAGAGCAAATTCGGGATATTCTCCAGTGGCACAGTAGAATTGTGCGCGTTGTTCCCATGACCAACTGTGGAATTGTTGTCCGAGTTCCTCCTGTATTTGAGTTTCATCGTCCATTCTGAGATATCGGAGTAAGTATCGTTGTTCCGTTACTGTACTGTTGGTTCCGAGGGTTGGGGTCCATTTGTTGGGAGTAATGACTACTTTCCCAGATTTCCAGTTGATGTCAGGATTGATGGATCAAAACCAAGGAAGTCCGAGTATGATTTCATCCTTTCTGCAGTTGAGGATGTAGAATTCCCGTCGTTCTCTTAGTCCATCGTAATTTAATACGATTTGAGTTTTGTATCTGATGGTTCCGGAGGTATTCCGCGTTCCATCAATGTTCCATGCTTCCACTGGTTCCAATAATCGGGTTACCGGGAGCTTTAGTTTTCTGACCGTATCTCGATGTATAAAACATCCGGTTGCTCCACTGTCAAGTAATGCTTTAGCTCCGACGATTTTGCCATCCCTGTTCCAGATCGAAAGAGGAATCCGAATAGAATTACTTTTTGATCCAGAAATAAATACAGGGGCTATAGTAAACAAAGCGGGTGATGACGTCGGTCCATCCCCGCTTTTCAAAAATCTGTTTCATTCTGGGATGGGCGTACCTTGGGTCCATCCCCAATTACTACTTCAGTATTGAGCACATCAACATGCTCCCAATTGGTTGTCCCTTCTTCTTGCGCAATTTGTTCGAGAGGTTCTCCAGACTTACTCCGACGTTTTCCTCACGAACTCCGGACCATTCTCCTGCGAGACGCATCTCCAGAACTCCGGACTTCCTTATTTAGTAATACCTCGTACCTGTGCTTGTTGACATGCACTGCTCCAGTTACAACTCCTTTGACTGCTGTCTTGTTTCGCTTCGTAGACATCTCCGTTCCTGTTACAGCTATCTCATTTCCGTTTCGTAGACAACTCCGTACCTACTTGCTGGCAGGCACAGCTCCAGACCTCCGTATATAAACTCCAGACCAACTCCTGTACCTCCAGCTTGAAATCGACCTAGATATGATCCCCTTGAACGGTCTTAACAGTATTACAAGCTGTTAAGACTGTGTCGATCTCCGAGGGTTAACTCTGGAGCTCCGGAGTTCGTAGCAGAAAGGCTTTGGCTTCACCGTATGTGGTGCGCCAAGCTTGGGTTTGCGCCTAAGATTTCGGAGCGGAGGTATTTGGAGGAGGTTCGGAGGAAGAATGAAGGATGGATTTGGGGATTGTATCTATGTTGATTACAAGCTAATGGTACAGAGATCGTACAGAGGTTTATATACGGAGTTCGAAGGAGGATTACTAAAGTGATCAGTAATGCTTCGTAAGGAGTTTGGATGTACAGTAACCGGAGCTGTGCTCGTAAGCGAACACAGGTACGGAGTTATCTACGAAGCGGAACTAAGACAAAAGGAGGTCAGAGAACAAGAGATACTAAATATGGAAGTATATACGGAAGTCCGGAACTCCGGAGATACGTCTCACACGAGAACGCACTGGAGTTGGTCAGAAAACCTCAGAGTGAGACCGGAGAATCGGAATAGAATTAGATATCTATGGGATATGACACAAGCTCACAAAAGTTTGGGTTCTTCAATTTCGTACCATAGCTAACGCCTCTCGCTCACAGTCCCAAGCCTCCGGTACCCCGACCCCTTACACCTCCACTTCGTCCCGAGATGCTGCCCTTAGCATTTTCGCCAGTCATTGTCAGAGTCCTCATGTTCCTCCGAACCACAGATTCCTAGGGTTCTCCGCACGTCATTCCCCTAGCCCCGTACCTCCATCACAGTCAACTCCTAGAACTCCGACCTCCTGCTCCGATAACTCCGCTCTTACCCCTATCTGACCTAGTCCTCGCTCCTCCCGAGCCAGTGATGTCCGACCTCCGAGCAAATCCAACAGTTCTAATCATGACTCTGAATCTGATTCATCTGACCCCGATGCCCCACAAAGTACCCTTGAGGCTCTCGCCTCAGCCATCAGCAAGCTGGCTCGTCCTGCCGCTCGCTCCTCCGTCAACTCTGGCTCCAGAACCAAAGTCCGCCAACCAGACCAGTTTGATGGGACCAACTCCCAAAAACTCCGGACTTTCCTGGTTCAGTGTGAGTTGAATTTCCAGGACCGGCCTAAGGCTTTCCGATCAGACCGTGCCAAAGTCATCTTTGCACAGTCTTACCTCTCCGGAATGGCCCTAGAATGGTTTGAGCCTGACCTCCTCCAGTTTGACAACTCCAGGTCTCGTCCCTTGTGGATGAACAACTACCGCGAGTTCGTCCTGGAACTCCGCTCCACCTTTGGTCCGCACAACCCCGTCGGTGATGCAGAACATGACCTCCGAAATCTCGCCATGGACAGCAGCCAGCGCATCAATGCTTATGTTGTTGCATTCAATCGCCTGGCTAGCCAAGTTCGAGGTTACGGAGATGGCGCACTCCGCCACCTTTTCTATCATGGACTTCCGGATCGCATTCAAGATGAGATTTCCCGCACTGGCAAGCCAACCACGCTCTCCGGTATGCGAACCCTCACGCAGTCTATCGACATGCGCTACTGGGAACGCAAGTCCGAGCTTGACAGGCAAGCCCAATCTTCATCACGATCACCCTCCCCTTCCGTGGAAGATTCCTCCGATATATTTTCCGACCCCGCATCCACTCCCATTTCCCCCGTGCACTCCTCCGACCAACTCCCTGACAAATCCGATATTTTCTTCGTCAACTCTGGTCAACTCCTTGACCAACTCCTTGATTCCACTGTCGCTGTTGACAGCCAGTGATATCACCTCCAACAACTCCACCCCGGAAAGCTGCCTGGCCTTTCTTGGTGGCCCTCCGAGTTTTTTCCTTTTCGCCAGTGCATCCATTCCCTCCAGCACTCCTTTCTGACATCTCCTGTTTCCCCTCTGCACCTCTCCTCCACTCCATTTCGACCAGTATTCACTCCGTATGCATCTGCATGCAACTCCGTCAGATTTCTCTGCCTCCTCGTCCTTGGGAACCGCTGGCATACCAACAGACACTCCATTGAGTATCGGTAGCACAGCACATCTTTCCATTCGCCTGGGCATGAATGCTGACATCCTTCGAGCTCGACTCCGCAGCTCCAGATATTCCATCCAGCTGACTCCGTCACAACTCCGAATTACTGTGTCACACCTGCGCCTCATTGTTGTATGGTGTGGAGTTACCTGCGACGTTTTCCTTTCCTCCGGATCATTTCCTACAAGTGGGATGTCGCTGTTACAATTCTGGACGGACCCCTATCCTTTTCCCCTTCTCCTCTTCCTTCCCCTACCCTTACCGAAGACCATCCCACTTATCCGGTCTTCGAATCCTTATTCCCAATGCCGGATCTGTCCAGCACTGCCTGGGCAGAGCTTCTCGAGGCAGAGCTCTTCTCTGCCTCATCGTACCCGACTCCACCCGACTCCAGCCCAGTCTGATCCTATGCTATCCTTACAGACACTGCTCCTCGACTGTTCTCTTACACAGCCTAGTGTTCCGATCCCTCCCATCCATATTCTCCCGTGTCTGTTCTGATCCCTTCCAAGTTTCCCTTATTTAGTATTCCCTTATTTAGGTTCAGTAGACCTGCCCTAAATAACTGTATAGTAGTATTTAAGTTAGAGTTTCGCTACAGCTAAACTCTAACCTTGATCTACGCAATCCATGGTGTAGTCAAGCTCCTTAGGATCATCCTCCCCTAAGCTCTTGGACCTCTGCTTCCCTACACTCTTCCACTGGTGGTCAGCCCACCCAACAACTGTCTCGCTCTTACCAGAGGTGATTAGGCCTAAGGTCCCTAGGCAGGTTTTCACACTCGACGACAAGAGCCCCGGCACAGATTAGGCACGGAAGATTGACAGGCTCTTGCCCTGCAGGTTTTCTGTGACAAGTCCTGTTCGCGTCTTCGATACACTTGGTGACAGAGGTGCGACGTCATACGCACGCTCAATAGGAGTTTGCTATGCCCATGCGTAACACCAACTCAGGAAGTGGGCTGTTGGCATTATTGATGCTGACTCTGGGTCAGCCGTTCCATCAACAACTACAAGTACCACATGTACCCCACCTCCAACATCCTCCACTGGGCGGACGGTAGTCTCTACCGCGTCATTGGTTCCCACATCGCTCCACAGTTATAAGCCCACACCTGTCACACCTATTGCTCCTGCAAACATTCCAGAGGCTGCGTTGGGTGAAATCTTCGCTGACGAGGTTGACGAAACGGAGGAGCGAGTAGCTACACTCAGCGGGAAGGTAAATACGGAGGGCTGTGAGGAGCTGGACTTAGTAAATCTTACAATTCTTTAACACACCTTGCCATGCTGAGCACGCCGTATGTCAGACTATCACTGATTCTGACTCGTTCATAAGTGATCCTGAGGCCCCAGGGGTTGGATCTCAGTGGCCACTTCCTTCCTATGGCTCCACCGCTGGGAAACGAAAAGCAGAAACCATGGGAACTCTTGATGTTGTATACACCGATAGTGAGCCGGAGAACGATTCTTCTCAGGCAAGGGATGTGATGGATGCTGATGACAAGGCTGCCCCCATCGAGACCGTGGCCATCAACTTGAAGAGAAGGGAGCACCGCACAACAGCTTCAGTAAGTTTGCCCTTTATCAATTGTCCACAGAAAAGTTCTCACTTACGAAACTAATTTGATGCGAACTTATCGAAGACTGTCGTCGGAATCACCATGAGTCAGGCACCAGGCCCTCTACCCCCACTGAAAAAGGCCAAGCTGGAGACAGCTGAATCCACAACCATTGGATCCTCTGACACCTCCGTCAACTCTCAGGCCCAGAAAAGCGGGGTTCAGTATGACTCCGACGGCTACTTTATCGAAGTCATTAAACGTCGTAACAAGTACTCTATGAAGGATCTTCCTGTGCCCAGTGGCGACAACCGATGGTCGCGTGAGATTATTCCAACAATCACGCTGTGGTGCAGCACCCAAGCTAACATCTGGACTGTACCCGAGGAGAAGATGGCATTGGCCCTTCAAACGATCTGGAATAGTGTTTATCCCAACATCAAGTATCATGTCACTCCAGCGGGCTCTGTCTTCGGGATCGTAAGTGATCTCAGTTCAATCTTTTACATGCTAACGATGTACTAAAGGCAATCCAACGAGTGTCTGAGTGGCAGAGCAATTTTGGTTCGACTGCGCTCACAATCATGATCGATTTCTTCTCAAAGTGCAAATCTGGCAACGACGATAATACTGATGTATGAACAATGGCTTCCAACTTCCTCGAAGGCTGGAGGTTCCTGCAGGAAGACCCAGACAACCCATCCCCAGAGTGTTGCTTCCGGTCCCCATTCCTCATCCAACTTATCGCTTCCACCCATTTACAGTAAGTGCTATAGCCGGCTGAAAGGAAATTCTTCATACTTCCTACACTTCCTCCAAATTCCCCTTATAACCGTCCTCCAAGTCCGAGTATCACAGCCACTACGCTGCGCTCTACTCCAATTCCGAGTCTATTACACAACTATCTAAACTGTTATCCCTATAGTCTATAACACAACTCTAAACTAGTTACATCATCATATCGCCCTATGCAATCTTACCCCTGAGTATCGTTACCATTACGCTCTACTCTTACTCTACTTGATTTCCTCCTCGATCGTTCTATACGATCTCTCCCTATTCCAAGTCTATAACACGACTATAAACTAGTTATCTCGCTGCATCGCCTTATGCGATCTTTACCCTTAAGCATCGACGCTATCACGCTCGCTCTGCTTTATCTTAAGTCTATTGTACGACTACATAAACTACTCACGACCTTGGA
>JBBPRI010000268.1:0-25674 GCA_038092955.1 Boletus pseudo-olivaceus | reverse complement strand
TCATGTGGGAACCACTTCCGGAGTTACTTCCCAAGTGTTGTCACCCCCCTGGACTAACTGATTCTGGAAGTGCCTGTCCAGAATGGGATTCCAGAAGTCAGTTCTGATCAGTGCTGATCAATCCCAAAGGTATTCCGATATTTTCCCGCGCTCTTCCGTAGGTTCCGCGATGGTCTTCTGCACTCGGAAACACCAGAATGGGTGTTTGTTACACATAAACTCTTTACAACCTACATGGAGACACTGCAGCTGAGATTTCTGCCTATGTAAGCTTTCAAATGAGCCCTTAATCATGCAATTCCATTCAGAAACAAGCAAGATATGGTCAAAATACAAGTTGTATGCAACAGTCACATGACTGTGAAACGTGCACACACAGTGACCATCCTGGACAGCGAGGCTTTACAAGAGATCTTTGATTATGTGAGCTTCCAAACGACCCATTATTCAACCAATTCCAATGAGAAATGAGCAAGATATGGCACAGATGCTAGATAGCTACACAACTTGTACACTTTCCTACATACTACCTGTTTTTTGTAAATAGGTCAGGGTTAACCCCTGGTTAGGCCACCCTTTGAAGGGCTGTATCGCGCATTCCAGGAGGTTCTAGGAATGCGCGATAGGTGGTGTGGTGGGATTGACTGATTCAGAGTGGTTCCGATCATTCCGGTGTCGGATGTGTCGGAACTGATCATTCCGGTTTTGGATGTCGGAACTGATCATTCCGGTTTTGGATGTGTCGGAACTGATCATCCTGGTCTCGGAGTGTCGGAACCATTACAGATTGGCTCTGACTATCCCAGCTCCAACCATTCCATTTTCAGTTACAACTATACACAGTACAGTCTATATGTACTTCATATGTGGTCATTACATTTTACACTGGATTTGAACGGATGATATGTGTCAGTTTGAGTGGAGTATATGATGGCTACAAGTGACGAAATGACATACATACATCACCATATGGACCATGGTCCGTATTGCGCATTCCACGCACCCTCAGGAATGCGCGATAGGTAGCATGTCCATTTAGACATGAAATGACCATGGTGCCTATCGCGCATTCCTGAGGGTGCGTGGAATGCGCGAAACGGCAAGTGTCGATTTGGGTCCAAAATGGACATGGTGCCTATCGCGCATTCCAGGCACTTGCAGGAATGCGCGATAGGCACTATGTTGGCCTCGTTTTTGCGATCATTTTGATCCCTTGATCGTCGAAAATGGATCACAGGAAGCCGAGATATTAAGAAAAAGGTACATACATGAAGTGCCGATTTGGGCCCAAAATGGACATGGTGCCTATCGCGCATTCCAGGCACTTGCAGGAATGCGCGATAGGCACTATGTTGACCTCGTTTTCGCGATCATTTTGATCCCTTGATCGTCGAAAACGGATCACAGGAAGCTGAGATATTAAGAAAAAGGTACATACATGATTAAAATCTCGGTATTATAGCATTTTCGAGGTGGATACTGGGACAAGTGGTGCAAACCAGGATGGACATGGTATCTAACATCTAGAATTCACGATAGGAGTGTGTGTCTGTTTCGTTCAATCCAGATACAGCTGTATCGCGCATTTCAGAGACCTTCTGGAATGCGCGATACGGTAGTGTCTGGGTATGCGACATACGTTGTAATGCATTGGTCTGTTGCATCAGGAAAAAAGAAAAATTGGCTGTAGCAACCATGTAATTATGTAGTCACCATTGCACAATGTAGTAGATTTCGTTCCAGACAATACTATAGTTGAATACTGCACCAAAGTGCCTTCAAGGTTCAAGCTACTGTAGATCATGTAGTCCAATTGATACTGAATAACGGAACTTGTGTTCTATAGGGTACTACATAAGAAAACAGGGGATTACTCCAGATGGATTGGGAATGCTGCGCTGCAAGCACCGGTCGCTAAGTTGCGAGTACTAAGACCCCTGCCAAAAAAAATATCGCTCCGGCAGGCAGGACAAAGATGGGACCCAGCGCGACCAGGAAGGGACAATAGGATGATGTGGTGCAAGAGACGTGTCATTTGTATGACTGGGAGAAGGAGGAGGACACGGAAGCGATGGATCTTGATTTCCGCGTAGAGCTAGTGGGGCGTCAGCGTGAGCATTCGCTCGGGGGGGAAACACCGACCTTAGTTTTCGCCTTCTTGGTCTTGAGGGACGTCTTGGTGACGACCTTGCACGGATAGCGCGTTCCACGGACGTCCTTGACTTCATACGTCGCTGACCCACGTTCCACTCAAATTGTTCGAATCCACCACGGGGACAATCGACTTGCTCTTTAAGCTATAATGTGTGAATATCCCTTTGAAAAACTTCCTGAGCTTCGACAGCTGAGGTTTCTGTAAATCTGTAAGTGCGTGGTCCATCGTATTGGCAGTACCTCACCACCCGCCCGCCCGCCCGCCTGCCTCGTCTGGCTGCATGGTTGTCAACCCTGGTGGACTCGGTACTGTTCAAAAAGGTGAAAATCAGCATATCTGTTCAGAAAAAATTGGTCAGCTTCGTCAATTGTACGCCCTCTCATCCATAGTGGATTGACAGCCCCAATCAGGAATTTGGGGATTAAATGACACGGTTGGACTAAGCGATCAACCGCGATGACTTCCGCATTTGGGAGGTGCCGCCGAGTGGAGTGACCGACCCGAAACATCTGAACAGTATCATCAATGCCTTGCATGGGCTTGAACCAATGCACATAAGCGAGAGGGTGAGGGTAATCGCCAAGGTGTTGAGGCAGCTTGAAAATGGCTCGCACTTTGGCCACACGAAGCCCTGCAAGAGCGTGGCAAGTTAGTAGTACCGATTGTAAATAAGTGAGAGCTTACCATGAAAACTCCCACGCTGCTGTGACTCGCCGTCAATCAGGACTAGGACGGTGTCAAACCTTGCTGGAGTGGGTGGCTTGCGAGGACTGTTTGAACGTTCTGGATGTGATTGAATCTGCGCAGAGTTCTTGTTTGGCATATGCTCGTTGCATGGCACTAGAATGGTGAGATTGCTGAAAACATCAAATCGATCAGTGCCATTTGGAACGAAATATTGCCGCCCAGTAGGTAAAGTGTTGACGAAAACCTGAAGAGCGTCCAAGAAGCCAATAGCACCATGATGTCTTTCCAAATATTGAACAGTCTTACTGGGAAACTGAGGGCGCCATGAGACATGATAACGTTGACCTGCAGAGAAAATTCGGGCGAGCGTAGGTGCGCCATGCACAGGTTGTGTAGCAGCCTGAGGACAGTCAGGGTTATCGCTCTCAGAATCCAAGTCAGAAGCTGATGAGTTTCTTCTGAGGTTACCATTGTGCCAAGTCAGATACACTTTGAACCACATGACGGCTTCCTGGCGTTGAAGCCACTTGGTCATCTGGATAACGTAGTCTTTCTGGCTGCTTGCAGCGTAGGCCTTCTTTGCATAGTTGATATGTAGACACTTGGAATGTTCTGTGTTGAGCCCGTCTAGGCTGCCTAAATTCCTGATTGACTCGACGTAGTGACGGAGCGAATGTAGCTTGGGTATGTTGAAATGGTTGCGGCATCCGAGGTTGATGAAAGCATCCTTGACGGAATGGAAGTCATCCAGTGCGTGCTGTAACGCTTGGAGTGTCTCATCAGTGTGAGACTGGTACTGAGCCAAGTAAATGAAGTCCAGGAGACTCCGTCCTGATTTGATGACGGCCGAGTCGGGGGTAGCACCAACTAGGGCACCGACAAAGACACGCTGCAACTGTTTGTGATCAGCGCCAGTCCATTGTTTGATCTTTGAAATTCCCTCCTTAAAATGATGGAGCCCTGGAAAACGGGCATGGCACGAAATCGATCGTCGAAGGATTTCTTGTTGGTGAGCATTGAACACCATTTTTTGAAATGATCTTTAAAGATCCCTTGGTGAAGCTGATGGAGGATATCGGATGCGATGCAGGTGAAGATGTCAGTGTAGGGGAGTTCAGCCCAGAATGGAGCAAAGACGGGGCGAAGACCGTCAGCGATGAACTCGGGAGGGTATTGACCTGTGGCTTGCGCTTGGAGGACATGTGTTGTTTGTGTTTGATTGCGCAATGGAAACGACGAATTTGCACCTCTTTGGTCTGGAGGCACAAGGCATTTTGGACATCGGTTCTCAGCATAACAGGCCACAAGACACTGTTCTGGATGGTCTCCGACAAACGCCGCAAGGACAGGGAAAACTCGGCGAATCCTCCCATCAGCGCATACCATCTCTACACCCTCACGGCCCGCTGCAACGAGAGGCTCAACAAGTTGCCTCATGCAATAATGGAACAAACAGTATCCAGCGACCGAGTTGTCTTCAAACGACGCCATCTTGGAAACAGGTAAATACCCAAGTAGAACTGATCCATGCTGCAATGGTTGGCAGCGAACGTGCTTGGATATGTTGCCGATGCTCAGATACATGGGCCAAGCTGTCTTATCACCCTTGAACTGCGACAACTCAGTCTTGTCAGAGGCTAAGATCACTGGCGCAACTGTAGCACCAGTGGGTACGCGTTCCTAGTAGAGCATTCATGAGGTACGCCACGCCACTGCTAACCCATGCATTTCAGTGTGCTCACCTGAGTTCTCCACCACCAGTCACCTGTCCACATTTCATCGTAACGGCGAGTTCTACCTTGAGCATCCAGGTAGACTTTTTCCGGTGCGTATGCAATCTCTCCATGAAACGATGGGTTGCCGATTAACTCTCGGATACATTCAACAGGATTGCGCAGCCATAGCTCCAGTTCTTCGGCATTAGGTTCTTTGTCCACCAGCTCATCCTCTGTAGGTTCAAGATCACCCTGGACATGCACAAGCTTGCATGTCCATTCTGGTCCGGTGGGGAGTTTGTCGATCGTTTTCATGAACATATACTTACTCCGGAAGCTGGGCTTGATATGTTCTTTTGTCTAGAGATCATGGTAACATCCGAGTGAGTTTCCATCAATCCATTCAAGTTCCAAGGATCAGTTACTAACAATTGGCAATTTTAGGAACTCATCGGTAGCGCGCTGGTTCACATTCCTGACAAGCCACTCAGCGAGTCCCCATTCGCTTTCATCTGCAAATGGGGCATGTATGCCTCCCCCGGAGGCTTCCTGAGATGCCTGCATCCTCTTGAACGTGGTACTTGAGGTCCCCAGTATGTCTGCGACAAGTGTGGAGGTAAATTCTTGCACGTACTGAGGAAAATGGCTGCCTCTCTCCTGGGCGACCTCTTCACCGTGCGTGGGACTGGATTCATCATTCTGATCAAAAGGTATGTCAACGTCAACATCGTCACCATTCCCATACACCTCAGGCTGACACTCTCTCCTTGCACCAGCGATGTCCACATTGGTACCAGCCGCATGCCGAGCCTGGCTTTCCCACTGGGCGTGACAAGGTTGTGAGTGTGCGATATGCCGCCGCACACTGCTGGAGGTAGGGAACAATCGTCTGCAGTGACCGCAAATGTGATGCTGATGATTCGGGATAGTATGGCGAGGCATAACGGAGACAAGAAAAAGAATACAGCAACTGCTGGAGAGTAGTAAGCGGTGACCACCGGCAGGACAGCCATATGGCTCCATTCCACGGCTCCATTCCTCGGCTCCGTCCCAACCCTTCATTTTTCATTCCACCTTTTTTCACCCATCCATGTCAACCGCATCACGCATCAGGTTTGTTGATCACCACGACGTGCTGGTCATTTTAGCTTTGCTTCAACAGTATTTAACATGCAAGCGTTACGCTGTCTTATTGAGCATCTTCTCCTTCCCCAACTTGGTCCCTCGTAATACCACTAACAATGCCCAAAATACTTGACAGTATTAACCATTCCAAGCCTGCAGAGACAATTCGCTCTGCAGGCGGCCGTATTCATCGTCCCAGTGAGAAGATTCAAGCGATGTTAGGTGAGTACCATCCGGTTCAAGTCATTGTAAAATACTATTCTCAAGACTACCTGGCGTTGCAGAGGATCATGAACAGGAAAAGACCGCCTCGCTGAAGCAAGCCGAAGCCACTGCCAAACGATGCAGGGAACTTACACAGAAGTGTGTGCAAGCTACCAAGGCCGCTGAGCAAGTCACGCGTAGGTCAGAAGCCCAACATGAAGATCGCTTCGCCGATGCTGGCAATCCCACCGTCGTACCAGATCCAGCGGTACATTTTATTTTTCATTTCGTCAGTCAAGGCTCACGAAAACACTATTTAGTTTACTTCTAGATCTGTGGGAGGACACGAGACCGCGAACTTGCGTGCAACACTCACATCCTCTTTAGTTATGCGGAGTGGCACCGTCCCACCAGTCCCAAGTGAAAAGCTGACGGTACGTAGCATAACCTTAACCACATCGTATCTAGTCCTAACACACACAGCTTGAGGTAAACCACCCTCCCCGGGTCCGTGCCCTCACACGGACCGAAACACTCATCACCCCCCAGGGGATGCTTGCTGGATACCAACTTGGTGGTCACGGAGTCGCCCTCACCCGGAAAAGGCTGCGCGAACGTGAGGCAACACCTTTTCCTACACAGGAACTCGAAGAAAGGTTCGTGATCTAAGATTCGAGGCAGTATGCTCACTAGTACGATCTCCCTACTAGGATTGAATTCATCGATGGCCAAGAGATGGACTACAATGACGACGATAGTACTATTGGCGACAAGACTCCTAAGGGCTATGATTCCGACAACCCAACATACAAGAAGCGCGCCCGCGTGCCGCAGTGCGAGGACGATGATGAGCCTGATGAGGCACTGTCTGGCACAGCGCGTCAGCAGGCTGGGGAGGCGAAGATACATGTGCCCATCAAAGATGAGCGCATGGATGTCGTCATGCATGCCCCATTGCCTCCCACTCTGAGTCCCCAGCCAGCCGCGACTGGGAATGAGAGTAAGGGTCGACCAAAGGCCGGGAATTACGATGCGGCTACACACCAAGTTCTCGAAACCGCTATCGAGTTCTATTGTGTTATTTTACTCACAGAAACTCCTTTTCCAACTGCAATCAAGGAAGTCAAATGGGCAAAAGCAGCATGGCAGATAGCTCGCCAGCACCACGACTCGAATTTGGCTCACGACGTCACTATATTGAAGCTGGTATGTTATTTTTAGTGCATCCAGACTGACACCGACTTGGCGAACAGATCATGGCACGGAGCTCCCATTTACGCGGCCAATTCAAGTCCAAGGCTCGACTGATCGTCGCTATGACATTTGGCTTTGAAACGAGCACAGTCAAGGCGGTCCAGCAACAGAATCGAAACCTCGTCAGAGAACTTAAGAAGAACTCGGCATTCATCTACCGTGTATGTACTTCATCCCATGTTCCACCACACTAACATTCACTTATCGTGCATTTTTGAAAAAGGTTCGTGGCCCGACACTTGATCAACACAACGGGATCTACCAAAACAAAGGAATACAACAAGTTATCAACGAGGTTTTATTCAAGAACAAGACCGACGATGGGATCAAGTGGGCGAAATATTACAATCCATTTCCAGTGTCTGCATTCGCACTAGCGCTCACGGCGGTAAGGTGCAGCACCGTACCGTTGATCAATGATATACTAACTTTTTGTTGCATTCAGTTACAGTGTGCCATCGACGAGTGGGCATCCGGGTCGCGCGAACCAATCGCTTTCAAGGAATACAAATACTCCAGCATCTTTGCTGCGCACCTCCAGTCTCTCAACGACTTCGCAGATGCGTCTGCGAAGTACAACCTAGTCCCGAAATTGATGCAGCAGGTGTACGACAACGGCCGGTATGCCCAATCTCATTACTCATGTCGTCCTCACTCATGATCTTTTTTTTTGCAATCTAGGGTCCATGCCAAAGTCGAGACAGCCACAACCGCAGACCCTGCGAAAATCAGCGCCGTCCCTCAGCAACCTTTTATGAATGCTATTCGTGATTACAAGCGCACTGAAAATGCCTAATCCATGCTACATAGTATGTGTAGCATGATAGTATAAAGTTTTTTTTTCAATACTATATCTTGCTATGTTGGGCTTTGTGATCTGTCTGAAGTGTGTCCTACTGACTCCTACATAGTGTCAGGTAATAAGATCAACGATCTACAGTGTTCTATAATCAAGTAGGAAGACAACCAGTACTACAGTTACAATATTGACTACAGAGTGTGAGGTTGCAATACCTTTTTTTGCTGATGTTGTCCAGACTTGGGAGTGAGCCCCTATGAAAACTGGTTACAGTATGACCAGGAGTGACTTGGTATGACTGGATGTTATGGAAATATCGTGCTAATACGACTCCCTGGCTTGACGGAAAGTTAACATGACACCGTCTCACCTCGTATTCTGCTATCTGAGTTGCACATTGGGTTGCATAACCCATCATATCAGATCATTTACCATCATCTCACAAACTGAGCAATTATTCGAGGCTCATGAATAAACACAGTGTAGTAATGGAAAGCGGAATGAATGACAGGTTAAATGAACAAACGAACAAACGGTGGGCAGAGCAATGCAGATATTCGAAGCGGGCCACAGTACACATTGAAAGATGCATTCGAGATGCCGAGTGTTACGCGAGGGCGTAGCAAACTCGTTTGAGCGTGTGTATGACGGCACACCTCTATCCTCAGTGCATATCGGCGACGCGAAAGGGATTTGTCACTGGAAACCTGTAGGGCAGGAGCCTACCAATCCTGCGTACCTAACCAGCGCCGGGGCTCTCGTCGTCGGGCGTGAAAACCTGCCTAGTGGACCTTAGGCCTAATCACCTCTGTTAAGAGCAGGTAGTTGTTGAGTGGGCTGACCACTAGTGGAAGAGTGTAGGAGAGCGGAGGTCCAAGGCTTAGGGGAGGAGGATCCTAAGGAGCTTGACTACACCGTGGATTGCGTAGATCAAGGTTAGAGTTATGCTTAAGGCAGAACTCTAACTTAAATAGACTATACAGTTATTTAGGGTAGGCGTACCAAACCTAAATAAGGGAATACCGGAAAAGGAAATATATGGAAGGAATCGGGACAGACACGGAACAAGTCGGATGGGAGGAATAGGATCACGAGGCTGTATGAGAGAACAGCCGAGGAGGGCAGTGTCTGTCGAATAAGTAACATAGCATCGGGTCATACTGGACTGGAATTGGGAGGAGTCGGGTAGCTCGTGGCAGAGAAGAGCTCTGCCTCTAAGGGCTGTGCCCAGGCGGTGCTGGACATATCTGGCGTGGGGAAGAGTGACTCGAACAGAGGATAAGCGGGGTGCTCCTCTGTTAGGGTAGGGGAAGGGATAGGAGAAGGGGAAAAGGATAGGGGTCTCCCCATAATTGTAACACCGAGCATATGTTGAACAGTTGAAAAGTGGTACTGCGGGAATTTAAGACGGGCGTGTGTGCAAGTCGAGACGGGGGTGCGCAGGAAAATGACGAGGCTGGCCTACTAGTACATCGTCCCAGAATAGACATCCTTCATTCAGGTGTTGTTCGCAACCTGATAAACATGTTAGCAGTGGGGAACTCTGACTGGGTATACACATACCAGTTCTTTTGCGTCGTTATCATATGCCTGTGAAGAAGGGCTTGGATGAAGAATAGAAAGTATTGTCAGTTACTTACCTCCTGCTGCACCTTGATCAGCGTGTCATAACACACTTTGAATTCTGACGTTATTCCGTTTGTTGTGTCTTTAAATGCTCGGAGTCAGCGGTGTGCACAGAGATCCTGTAAACAAGTCCGTACCAAGTTAGCATAGTAGAGAGAACACGTCCGAGTCGACTGTCACATAAAATGCACCTTCCATTGCGTACGGGACCCGGCCACATCTTTGGGACTTTCTTGGGAGCAGTTGAAGTACTTGAGGTGTGAAGGTGGTGTGCGAGTTCGCCAGCGGATTGGTTGCTACTCGGGTTTCTGGGCAGGGAGTTGATGAGCTCAAGACGATGAGGAAGGTGCAGAAGGAGGGGGCGGTAGGGAGACAAGGAGATAAGTTGGAGTCTGAAAATGCAACATGACTTGGCATACTCATGACACAGCTAGTTGGTGCCACGGGCTGTTCAGAGGACATTAACACAAGCATTAGGAATTCGACAATGGGCTTATTTCAACTTAATCGGTCTTCTTTTACTTGCTGGCCCAAAAACAAGGCGAGAACCCAGCTAAGTACCATAAGCAACAGAAGGCGACAGAAATTTGACTCCATTTCATCAGGAAAAGGGACGAGTGACGGCAGTGCATGCCGTCGCTGTCGTCACATGTCAGTGTCAAGCGAAGGTTAGCGGCCGACAAAGCCATTATTCCAATGGAGATTCAAGTCATTCGAAAATTCACATTCACACCCGTGTCACAGACCATGTCACCCATGTCATCCCGTTCAGACCGCCAGTGTGAAACATCGATCTAGCTAGCGGGTGAGTGATCATATCAGCTCGCTGCTCACATTGCTAACTCACAAACTACCCTGAGGCTCGGTGTTCGCACTTCACCTAGCGAGTGAGCGATGACTTACCCACTGCTCGCACCCGGTTCGGGGAGAGCGCGCTTCAGGTATGATATGCCGTCGTGCTGCTCGACATTGGTTCTGTATGATTGAGTGAGATGTAGCGAGCTGAAGTTGACAACAGCTACTGAAGCTGGACGGCCAATGATGGAGATGGGAGGTGGGGAGTGTTTGTTAGCGAACGAGGGGCTCATCGCGGTCCTCGAGTGTTTCTTTTGGTTAGTATGTAAGTTCAAGCATCGTTGTGGGTCACAAAATTATCTCACCTCGTTTTTGCGTGTGGGCAGCTTCTAAAATCATACCAACACGCCATTAGTGCTGCTTCTCTTGCCTTATCGATGAATCTGGGAAGACGAGCCATGGTAGAACTGTCGAAGCAGGCTCTGTCCGCGAGAGCACCAGTCGTTGATATTCACACTCATGTCTATCTTCCACGGTATGGTGAAGAGTTACGTGCTCGCTCTTCAGCGCCTCGCATATACAAGCGGATGCATGCAGACGACCAACCGGCAGAGCAGCTGTTGATCCTGGACGGTGAGCCTGGAGTTGGGCGCCCTGTGGGACCTCAGGTAGGTGGTCAAGAACTGATCGACGGAGTACTATATTGATTTACGGCGCTGTGAAAGTACTGGGATCGAGGCCAGAAACTGCTGTTTATGAAACGACATGACGTCGATATGTCCTTTATGAGGTTCTCGAACATTACATTTTACGTGGTCTTCACGCTCCTGATATCTTATTGTGGACAGCTGAGCCAATCCATGGCTCGATTTCTTGCCCCCAGAACGGGCTCATGTTGTACACAAAGATTATAACCCACAGCGACGTCCCAATTTGTGCCATTGCCGCAAGATGACGACGACAATCTGGTACCAGGCACTCTGGATCATCACTTGTGCGTAAATGTGCTCTACTCTCGGCGACTGCGAGTGAACGATTGTCGCAACGAAATGGCGCACGCGCCACAGCCTTCGCCACTGCCCTCGCTGCAACGATACCACCAGCCTGACAGGTCACACGCACGCACAGATGGCAACACAGCGACGGTGCTGTCGCCAACTCCCCACACCATGCCGCGAATGCGACCGGTACCACAACGCCAGTAGCAGCGCGTACTCAGCAATCGTTGGTCGTGACGACCCGACGGGGCAGAGACAGTCAGTGCGACTCGCTGTGCAACGAACATCGCCGTCCCCTAGTCGCTCACTGTGCACCAGGGAACACTGACGACACACAATGAGTCACCGCGCAACGACGTCGCCACTGGCAGTGGCAGCACGAGTCGCGCCGATGCAGGCCACAGGTGTTTCGGCATCGATCAGGGTTGATCGGTGTCCTTGTCGTACTTATTCACATACTCATTGTACCGATGTTCAACTGGCATGTTACAAATTGAGGTTACTTATTCTACATTGTGAGCTTTTCGTGCGGTGATAAGTGTGAAACAAGCAAACCAAGAAAGTAAACATGGTTCTGATACGACCATATGGCCTATCGCGCATTCCAGAGGGTTGCTGGAATGCGCGATATGGCACATGTACGATCTGGTTCTGATATGACCATATGGCCTATCGCGCATTCCAGAGGGTTGCTGGAATGCGCGATAGGGCACATGTACGATCTGGTTCTGATACGACCATATGGCCTATCGCGCATTCCAGAAACCCTCTGGAATGCGCGATAGCTGATAGGTGACGAAAGTGGAAACGAATGACGTACAGAATGTTGACTGATGGGGAATAGTATAGTCTCCATCGGTTGATGGATGCGTAGTGACCGGGTGATGGACATAATCGCTGACAACGAAAATGATCATCAGATCCGATGTGAGAGCAAGAGAGCGCATAAAGACTTACCTGGACGTCGACGGTAATCGCTCACCATCGATACGGGATGGCTGGAAAGAAGAAAGAAAAATCTGCAGAGGGGGGTCAGAGGGTGAGTCGACGTGATGCTGATGGCCGTTCGGTCGCTGACAGACTGTCGGGCGACGGTATAGAACACGAAGGTGAGTGATGAAGGGCGATGAAGAACGGATTACTCACCGTCGTCGAACAGAAAACGAAGGTAGGAGATACGTTACTGCTGGTCGACGCGCCGGAACCGTCAAAAGTCAAAGGGAAGATCGAACCCGAGGTCGCGCACCGATTGAAGCTGGAAACGGCCGTACAGAAGACGATCTTCGGATATGCAAGAGTAGACGTTATAGAGAAAAAGGCCGAGTTCCGATTCGGCACATGGAACGATCGGCCTTTGCAACAAACGCACGTCAGCGGGCTTGTGGGTGCGTTCAAATTGAGGGGGGCGGATAGATTTTCGTTGGCGAAGGCGATCCCGCTGGTGGTGAAGAAAAACGATCTGAAAAAAGGAACATACCTGGAGTCGTTCGACGCGGATACGGACGCGACGCGGGACCTGCCGTTATTGGAGTTGGAGGATTCGGCGAAGGGGAAGCGGCGGCTGGTGGCGGCGGGGGGGCAACATCGAGTTCATGCAGTCGCCGAGTGGTGGAAGCAGTTGAAGCGTCAGCACGACGAGATGGTGAGGCAGCGGCAGGCGTTGGAGCAGCAAGACCAGGAGACCGTGTCGCAGATGGAAGTGCATATCGAGAACCAGTCGAAGAAACCGAAGCGGGACGGGATTCAGGAGACGCTAGCGCTGGGAGGGCAATGGTTGGTGATCTTGTACGACGGCGGTGAGTCAGTTATCGAACCGGAAACACGATTGCGATCAGGCATTCCAAGGATGACTTGGAATGCGGGATCGGAAACGTGTTTCCGGATGTCAGAGAGAACGAATAGACTTACGATGTGATCGCAGACAAGATGACCCCCGAGCTGGGGCTTCATTTGTCTCAAAACGAAAGCGACTACGTATACAAACAAACAAACGAAGAAGGGTTAGTGCATCTCTTCCGAACGCTGAAGGTCGAAGGAAAGACGTACCTGGATGTTGAATCGAAAGAAGGCGTCACGGGCCCCCCTCGCAAATGGGCGGAGCTGCTCGGCCAGGAGTACGTCTGGGACTTTATGGAGCGCGTTGTGCCGATGGGGTTGCACGTATTCGACGGCTCGCCGGAGATGCGTTTGAATCGGTTGCACCCCACGATGATTGGACCTTGTGGAGGGGTGAGTGATCGATTCTTTCGATGAATGATGGGGTAGAGTAGAGGGAGATGGACTGACCTGCGAGCGCAGATCATCGCGCATATGGTCGGCCAGATGGAAGACTATGTGTGTCAGTGCTTCAACGACATGGTTATCAACGAGAAGAAAATCGACGACTTACTCGAGAGGGCGCCAGAGGATGCGACTGCGCGGAAAGAAGTGCGTTACATTTATCAGAACATGAAGGCGGCGGCGGGGGGAAAGAAGAGCGCGTTGGGCGTTATGTATCAGATCAGGGAGCGCGTGGACGACGTATTCGTGCAACACCTCGGCGCGCTGTCGGAGGTCGAGCACCTGTTTGGTAACCAGAGGTCGCGACGATGGCGAGACGCGGTGGACGCGTACTGGACGGCCGTCATCAGCGAGTTGCCCGGGGTGATCGCGACGGTCACGACGAACGATGTACCGCAGGAGGGAGAGGAGAGGGACGCCCTTGACGCGTTGCACTGGTGCGTCGGAAAGGTGAAAGTCTTGAGGTACGTAGTGTCGATATCGAAGCCGGAGATCACATGCGGATATGTGCCGTTTATGTCTCGGAGCGTATACACGACGATCGTCAACCAGTTGGAGACGATCCCTTTAGCGTTGATGGAGGTGAGCCGTTCTCGTTTACTCCCAGATGTCGACCACATACCTATCGCGCATTCCTGGCACCTCTCGGAATGCGCGACACGGCCCTATTCCCGTTTTGTGCATTCCGTGAGGTGCTAGGAATGCGCGATATGGACATATGTCCGTTTTGCGCATTTCGTGAGGTGCTAGGAATGCGCAATACGGCCATATACCCGTTTTGCGCATTCCATGAGGTACCAGGAATGCGCGATACAGTGTATAGGGATATCGCGCATTCCTAGCACCTCTCGGAATGCGCGATTGGTCGGCATGTAGATTATATGTACTTAGTGACTGACGCACATTGTCATACAGTATTGTCGTTGGTTCGAACCACTCGTCGACATGGTTCCGGGAATGGGGAAATATTGGACGCCGGGATCGCCGAGTGCCGCGATGGTGCGTGCCATTCAAGGGCACGCAGACATCAAGGATACGGAGCGGGCTGCAGTGGCCCGGTCGGTGCGTTTCATTATACTTCTCTCGATTTACCCTACTAATCACACTGTATTTCAATGCACGAATACAACTACAGATTATATACGTCGTATGGAACGATTTCGCGTCCTTCGTGAACATGGAGCTCCAGCTCCGATCCCTCGGAATCCCCCATCGCATCGCCGTCCAACGAGAACTTCTCTCGGTGTTCGGCATGTCTACCGATGGGCGAGCGACGAAGGCGTTGCGTGACGCACAGGCGGCGGCGGCGGCGACGAAGACGGGAGGTGATAAGGAAAAGACGGAGGGTGGTAAGGAGAAGACGGACGTGAAAGGCAAGGGCAAAGCGAAGGAGGTGAAGGCGACGATGTCGAAGAAGAAAGGGAGGGGCGATGAAGGTGACGATGACGAGAACCGTAGCCTGCCTGGGGAAGACGAGTCGGGCGACAGCGACAGCGAAGACAAGGGGTGGGACGGGGATGAGGCAGAGGACGAGGCCGGCGCAGCACGACGACGCGAGGAACGGGCGCGTGCTCGCAAGGCGACGATGGTCGCACGGCAACGAGGCCTGCTCGCGAGACACGAGGAGTGGGAGGAGACGCACCGTCAGTTGACCGAAAGCAAGGCGGACGGGCGCACGAAGCGCCTCGTCGTACTCAATTTCGAGCGTGCCCCGCCCAGCTGTTTTCGAGCTTGGAAGAAACTATCGCACTTACCGAAGTTCGCCAGCAAAGTCCCCATGCGCGGTCGTGCGCTGATCAATTGGACGACCTGGGAATGGAAGGACGTCGAGGCGAAGTCTTTCTCCCGCGTCATGCGCGCGTTGGCCGCGGCGGCGATCGCAGAATCCGCGGCGATCTGTTCGTACCGACACGAACTTTTGCTATGTCATCCCGAGGGTGGCGCGTCGACCATCCGCCTCCAAGCCGAGGGCGTGATGCAGAGGGGTTTGGTCGAAAAGGATCCTGGGCAGACGAGCGACGTACGCCAGACGACGCTGAAGGACCTGTTCGGGTCGCAGGGGTCGAAGGAGGGGAAGGGACTCATGTTGACGGAGGGCGCGTTGCCGCCGAAGGGGCGAGTGACTTGGCCGGACGGTATATATCCGACGACGCCGAGGGGAGGGGTGATGGTGCACGTCGTCGAGCACGAACTGGCGCGGTTGCAGCGCGAGCGAGACCTGGGAGGCCAGCAGCGCGCGGTGCAGAAGGGCATCGATGGGATCCAGAAGCTGCGTGTCGCATGGCACGATCCGACGAGCAAGGCGCGGGCGCGGGACAATCCCCCGCTCGACGAAGAGGTCGCCGCTGCGCTGCACGGGTTGGTCGAGGTACGTCCCACCACACCAACCATCGCTCGCTCGCTCCCTCACTCTTTCTCGAAAAGGCTTTGAATTTGAACGCGTACCGCCAACGGGTGCACGAGACCCGAACGATCGAGTTCGACCGCGAAGGCGCATCGGCACCCGCAGAACGCCTTCGCATCCTCATCCGATCCGACGCTCACAACGCCCCCAACGACTCTGACGCATTCATCGTGGGCGTCCCGAAAATGGAAGATCGTATGGACGTTCCAACGAAAGCCCAGACGATCGCCCATCTGGAACACCTGGCGAAGTCGTACACCGAGTGGTTGGCGTTGCATCGAACGCGGGACGACGAACCTGCGTCGTTCAAGTTCGACAAGGCCGACGTGAGCGAGGCCGACGCGGAGGAGGACGACGAGAGAGAAGGGGACAGCGAGGAGGAGGAGGAGGAGGATGCGGAGGACGTGGATGCGGAGGGGTCTTTGGTGGGAAAGGAACCGCCTCCGTCGGAAGAGTGCGACGAAGAGGTCGATCCGGCGAACTTCGTACGTCTGTCGTCACACCATCGTCTTCCTGTCGCTGACCGTTTCAGAATTTCAATCCTGCTCTCTTCGAAGACCTCCCCATCAATTCGATGGGCGAGTTCTTATCCGATGGCGACCCAGCCCAGAGAGGTATGTACATCACATGCATACATTCTATTCTTATTCCGTCCCCGCATGATCATCCTATCGCGCATTCCAGGCATGTCGTGGAATGCGCGATTACTGGGGTGTTTGAACGAACCTGAAATCGCTCACGTGCCTATCGCGCATTCCACGAGGTGCGTGGAATGCGCGATCACCCCATCTGTCCTTTCTATTCTATCATTCTATCTATCGCCATAGTACTACACTGACGCTCGTTCACTTTACAACAGATGATATGCTGCCGAGTCCAGCAGCTCGCCCGTCGACTTCGATCTCGACACTCACCCGTCCACCAGCGAATCTAGACGAGGTCGAAGAAGTCGAGGAGTTCGATACCTCCCCGATGGATACGGACGCGGATCCGATCAAACAGTTCACGACCGTCGACGACGACGACCTTGACGGACCGACCCCCGCGACGCTCGTGGGCACTCAACCTGTCGCATCTCCTCCTCGTACCCGCGCTCCACGGAAGACGCTCAAGAGAGACCGTGCACCTACCGTGTCGTCCACCGGATCGAAGGAGGGGAAGGCGGTCGTGAAAGTCGCGACCAGGAAACCGTCCGGATCATCCAGTGAGTCTCACACATGCCCTCACGATTCTAAGGTCGTTGATGACGTGACCGAGCAGAACCTCCCAAGAAACGCACGAAGGGCTCTGTCCAGTCGAAGGAATCCGTCTCCGACACCAATCCGTCCTCGCAACACACCGCTTTCGACGAGACCATGTACCAAGCGTGACACCCCAAGGTAAGGTGCGATGTCTGCGCCGTGTTCGGTACGTTCGGTGCACTTCCCCTCATCGCGTTCTCGACAATCCTTATGACATGTCTGACATGCTTTATTCTAGCTATTATGATCCTTTCGTTGTATTCCCCGTTCAAGTTTCCTGTTTGTACTATTAGGATTTACAATGGATTGATGATGATCATCGATGATTGACGTGCAATTGCGCGATGGAAGTATTTCGACGTCTTCTCTCATATCTGACGGTTTCGAGCATGCGTTCGACGGACCGGCGTGTACCTATGGTGCTGCTAACGCTCTCTGAGCCTCCAGAGGTGCCAGGGCGGGTCACGACTCACCGGTGTTTGCCTGCCAGTTCCGATTCGGTTATGGCTACCCGGATCCATCGAATCCGTTACCCGCAGTCCGGTCATTGGCTCCTTGGCATCGGTATGACTTCACCCTCAGGGATTCGGGAATCATAACGTACGTCCAGTGGGTCCACGCTCGGCCCGGTTCGGGGGGCTTCCCGGGATTCAGGATTGCTGTCCGCGACGTGACTCTTTCTGGTCGATCCCACCAACTGCCATGTCTCAGCATGATATTGAACTTGTAAGCGACGACGAGTACGCACGCTCAGAGTGAGTCTCGTGCCTCTCCAGCGAATCTGACTTAGCAGGGGTACCCTATCTCACACAGGGAAGAGGAGCTGGTGGACGAAGGGAACCACGACGTACCGTACGACGCGACAGACGTACCCGTGCGTCTGTCTGCCCATGACGCACCTCACCAGTGGGAGGTTGAGGCTGCGGTGTACGACCACGGAATGGACATGCAAAGGGACGACCACGTCGCGATGTTCTATGACGCCCCCATCACCCAGACCTCGTTCTTGGCTCTGAGACGACTTTGTGACCGACGTGACGCCAAGGGCGCACTTCGCCTGTTATCCGGACGCCATCGCATCAAGATCGATGAGCGATGCCTCGTCGACACCACGCGACCTAGCGTGGTGCCCTGTGTGGGACCCCACTTTCTGGACTTGGTGATGTACATCGGCGATCGTCGGGGACTAGACGCGGTTCTCCCTTACGATCGGGTGGACCATACCTGGGACTGTCGTCTCAACTTTGCACAGATGTACAGACTTTGGCCAGACAGCAAGGCCACGCGCCTTCCCTTCGACACGCACGGGCGGATGATGTGCGTCGGGACACGGAAACAAGAACAAGTGTGGATCGCCATGGTTCCGAACGAATGGCTGGTCCCAGACCACCCGTTCAACGCGTCGGGGCAGTGGCCACGCCTGCAAGACCTGTCCAGTGCGATGACATCGAAGCATGCGTTGATGGTGGTCATGTTCTTCGCACATGCATTTGACGAGATGCGCCTCACAGACTTCGTGTGCAGGGACCGGTATCCAGAGGTTCTCAACCGACGCTCGGTCAACGATGCGACGGACATACTGTGCGTGTTTCCATCGCATCGCGCATTTCAGACACTCTCTGAAATGCGCGGTTCTGTCGACTTCACACCATCTCACTGATCAATGATATGATCCCTCCCACTCAGATACAGGCTTGGGGAGGCATCGAGAGACATCAACCTTCGTATCGTGGACCTGGAAACGCTGCACGAACGGTTCGTCGACGGATGGGATGACTGGGTCATGGAAGCACCCAACACATGGAAGGCAGACCGGTTCCTGTTGGACAACACCCCAGTCGCGGTCACCATGCGGTACGGACAGAACCAGCCTGTGCTGGTGCCGCTGCGTGCTGCCCCAGAGAGGCTGACCTGGAAACGCGACCACCGCTACGACCACATCAAGCACTTCACTTTCTCGCTCGCGTCTCACATAAGGTGCGCGTTTCGCTAATATTGAACCTGTGTTGGGGAAACACTCAGCCTCACTCCCCTTTTGAATTGCAGCTTCCTCGACGTGATGGAATGGGAGGACATTCCGAGGGAAGAAGTCGCTGCACACAACCCGGTCGCATACGATAGCTACGAAACGGACACGCGACGTAGGGTGGACCTGCGCACCTACAGCTTGGAGGAAGCCTTCGGTGATCCGCTTCAGGCGTACGATGAGCAAGGCTACCGCATCATCCGGCAGAAGATCACCTCGCACCGGTCAACAGGTATGCTGATGGACCTGTCGTTGGCTCACACCTTGTTCGAGAGCTCTGCGGACGACTTCGGCCATGTACGGAACAATGTGGGGTACACGGTATATCCCCTCGCATTCACCAGAAATCTGGGGAACATTCAAGCAGACGGTATTGCGAGTCCGTTCGCACGCATGATGAACATGTTAGATTCGAAGCTACGAGCAGGAGGCCAGGACGGTGGGATGGCGGCTACGGATCGGCAACGACGGCGTGTCCATCGTCGTCGTGTCCATCACCATTCTAACCGTCCAGCAGAGCCTGGACTTTATTCGGACGATGCAGACTCGGACTCAAACATGGATTCGGACTCGGATACTGACAACACGGTCTCGCTGGCAGACGACGAAGATGTGGACGTGATGCAGGTGGACGTGGACGCACGACCTCCCCTACTGCATGGAGTCTCATCGCAGATGTACAATGTGATATCGCACCGCGTGCGCGACGCTGCAAAGTTCCACGAAGTGCAACTAGGGTTGATCACCTCCTCTCTTGCAGGAACGACGGCGACGACGGTTCCATCGAAGCGTCGCTGGCAACGCAACTTAGATCGGTGTCGGGGGGACCTGCCTCACGTTCGATGTGCACAGAAGGTCGCAGGCGCTGGGCAACCGCAGTGTATGCGGTTTGAGAATACTTATCGACTGGATGTGCAGAATCTCACCCCACGAAAGCGCAGTGGAGAGTAAGTGTTTATCTCCCCACACACAGTAATACTGTACGGTGTCTGACCGACTACGACCGTAGCGTGATCTATGCAGAGGTCATCGGACCACTTTGCAAGTCGTGGTCGCATCCCTCGGTGATCAGTCCCATCAAGGCTGCTTGTGTTGTACTCACAAAGGATGTGGGTCGTCCTCGTCGCTACCGTCACCACCCGAGATGCACTGACAAAGGAGACTTGCAGGTCGTACCAGACCTGTTCCGATGTGCGACATATCCGCTGACATGTCTGATCGACCATCTGTGGGAGAAACATGAACCTGTGCTGAAGGAGGGATACGTCGTCGATCCGTTCGAGCTGGAGACCGTGGCGATGCTAGAGCGAGCACTGAACTATGCGCACACAGGAAGTGCACGGGTGCTCACGAGAAGCCTGATGGACCAAGCATGGCTCAGCCTGTCGGTGATCAACGACGGACTTCCTTGCATCTCGACGACGTTCATTCCAGCGGGGTCGCTATCGTCGGGGCTGGTGACGATCCGACGCGAGAAGTGGCCGGTGCACCCGGTCAGTCATTCACCGCGTACGGCGTCGCAACGATCGCAAGAGTTGACCTACGGGAAACCACACTACTCGGTAAGTGACATGCGTCCTACCCACTACGTATCCCGCATTCCTGAGACCCTCTGGAATGCGCGTTTTTTCGCGCATGCATATGCTATTGCGCATTCCTGAGACCTTCTGGAATGCGCACTTTGCCTACTTTTCTGGTCGGTGATGTGAAATCTGATTTTTGCTGTTCACAGAGCTATCTCGCCGCGTTCACGATCAAGCTGGCCATGAAATACCTACCGATGATCGACCACCACCGGCTGAACGACAGAGACATAGATCCGATCCATGCCATCGCTGGATATGCTGCAGAAATCGCACTGAAGAGTCTCATCAACGATGCGAGACTGCTGGTGAAGAACGCGGTACTTGAGGAACTCACACCAGTGATCGAGCAGGGCGGTCTTGACGCTGCTGCAGCGAACGCACGCAAGAAGGCCCTCTTACGCTGGTTCAAATCAGACCACCCGCTCTCCCTCGATGCCGAATCACACCCCGCTCTGATCGAGGCCATTGTGAAGCCCGTGCATGGTGTGATGGCACTCAGATCGGCACAACCGGCTTCGATCAGTCTGATGAAGTTCGTTGAAGATATCATTGCACATTGTGCAGCACCGAATCCACGTCGGAAGCCACCGTTCATCTCGGACGGCCAGTTCGTTCATGTCACGCGGGCAGCCATACGTGAGATCACTCAGTTCGCAGCTCATCAGGGGGACTGTGGTAAAAAGGAGCTGGATATCGTTGTTAGGGATGGATTCATCAAAGCATGCCACACTCTGAAGATAAACCAGGTGCCATGGGCCGCACCACCGATCGCAGGTCGTCGAGGTAGCCCGTCGACACGAGTGGTGCACAACGTGTGGATGGGATTGGGTTCGAAAGACCAGGCAGGACCACCGACATCTGCTGCGTTACGTGCGCACGAACGCACGCCTGCTGCGATTGCACACAGGACGTCACGCAATATCATCACACAGGACTCACGAGGGGACTGGTCTGCGATGGAGGTGACACTGAAGTCATTCCACACGGTGCTACAGTACACAAATCGGTTGCACCACGGGAAATTTCGGAGGCCGTGTTTGATGGAGCAAGCAACGAAGACTACATTGTGGAAGCGTATACGTTCGCGTCAGGAGCCTATGACACAGGAAAAGGGATACATCAGCTGGCGTTGATCGCTGGGATCGCGTGCGCTGGTCTATTACCAAAGGTGTTTGCTTGCAAGGATCAGTTGGGAAATCGGCCGAAGTGTCCTTCAGAGTACAGCGGGTTTGTTCGAAACATGGATTGGATTCAAAGGGAAAGTCGATCTAGGGGAGTGAAAGACACTCAGATATTTATGAGAATGGTGACTCTATACATCATCAGCATGTATGAAGATGAGTCACCGATCATGAAAAGGCAAAAGGGGAAGGAGAGCAATAGGAAATGGGTAACAAAAAACAGTAAGTGTTTGAGACATTGATAGATGGGAAGATTGAATGTTATACTGACACATGACAGGTGCGAAGGGAATCACATTGTTTCTTTTGTGCAGACTGGGAGTTGCAAAGATAAGAACACACAGGGCATTCAACTCTGCACAGTGGAATGTGGACATTGGGAGATTGTCAGAGAGTGAGATTGAGGTGTTACATCAGAATGTGATGTTGCGGTTGAAGCAGGACGAGAAATATGGTGGGTATGATGCAGTGCATTATATGATGGGTAAGAAGACTGCAGAGCTATTGGCGAAGAGTGGATTTGTGAATAGGCGGGCTATTGGGGAGGGAATGGGAGAGGGAATGGGAGAGGGGAGAATGGAACATGGTATAAAGCGTGTGGAGAGGGAATGGGATGATGAGGAGAAATATGTAAGTGCAGAAGGTGCTGGGAAAAGGAGGAGATAGAAAAGGAGAAGATGGGAAGAGATAGAGTAGGGAATAGAATGGAAATAAAGGAAAGGAGATGGGAAAGAAACAATAGAATAGGGGTGCACAGCCACCCCTTGATTGATGGAGACTGTGTGATCTGAGTGGGATGGATGTGTGTTTGGATTGAATGGTTAGCAGAGATGGCTAGAATGCACTACTATGATATGTGGAATGATTGTTTCCATGATGCATGCCCGTATTATTGTCTTAAGCTCTGAGAGGAGCATGCATTGATTTTTGTATAGCTCTATGATTGTGATAAGGCATACAAACCGTAAGTCTTCTCTGCTTGTTTATTCTGATTCCAAGACAACTGTGACAAACTCTGGTGGGATCTGATGTGAGATGGATGTCTGGAGTTCTGCACATTGGTAAAGATTAGTATGTGTTGTTCTCTGAGTCACTGTGGTATCAGTTTTGCTATGTAGATACTCCCAATGATATGTTTGCTTAGGAGCACAGCTCTGGGTACTGCTTGCTCTGAACTGCACTTGTGTTACCAATGCTTTTCAGATCACTGATATGGTCATCCTAGAATTAATATTCAAAGTTGAAATTGTATTTTTGGAAAGTCTTTATGCCATAAAATAGAGCATATCTGTAGCATTACTGTGCTTTACTAGGCTTTCCAAGACCATCCTGACTAGGTTTTCGCCAAAGCTAATGCTACATTTTCCGAGGTTTTCGCCATAGCCTTTCCTAGGCTTTACAAGGACACAGTACGCTACGCAAAGAAAAGCAACACGGTGAAACGATGCAAAATAAATGACAGGACCAAATAAATCATGTAAGGGAAGAAATCGAAGCAGAAATTAGGTTTAGTTAGTTTTAGTTAGTTTTAGTTAGTTAGTATTTAGTTAGTTAGGTTATGGGACTCTTCTTTTGATTCTCCCTAGCTCTAGGGTGATAAATTTTTCTTGCAAAACACTATGTATTATTGACTTGGGCGTCCAAGACACCCACTTGTGCACTGGTCGAAATTTCCGTGTTCCGCACATCCTGACTCAATATATGCCATGGGCGTCCCAGACGCCCACATGAGCACTGGTCCTTGAGGATCAAAATATTCCAACTTTACATGTGGGAATGGGCGTCCTGGACGCTCACTTGTGCACGGGTCCAACATTTGGTGTTCCGAGCATCCCAACTCAACATATGACTTGGGCGTCCCGGATGCCCACATATGTACCAGTCTTTGGCATCCAAAATATTGTAATCTTATATGTGGGCATGGGCGTTGAGGACGCCCGCATGGGCATGGGTCATTGTAGTTGAAAATATTTGAACTGTATTTTGCATACGAACACGGCCACTTGTGCACCGGTCGAAATTTCGTTTTCCGAGCATCCCGACTTGAGATATGACCTGGGCGTCCTGGTAGGGTTTATATAGTATACAGGAGTGTGCACAGACCAAGCAGTGTGTGAGAGATACTACTGTATATAGGTATAGTAAAGAAGCGAGTGTGGGATAAAGGGAGCAGTAATTAAAAGGGTGTGTTCAGGGTTGACGGAGATTAAATACATGAGGTATGATGTCATAGGTTCTAGACCTGATCACATGTATTTCCCACGGTCACGTGCTGAGTCACATGATCTGAAAGTGAAAATGTTCTAAGGTAGAAAAGTTTGAAAATATAGTATATCATAACAAGGCTTGTGATGTGGTGTGCCCGAGGGTTCTCGGGTAGGGGTCGATCTGCAAAGTAGGTCTCTCTCTCAGCCTCGGTGAGGGAGAGGATGACCGGTCTGAGGACGATGTTGAGGATAGCAGGTGGAAGGAGGACGATGCATTGGTTGAGTCCTTCAATGTGGAAGGTATTGAGGGCTGCTTCTTGCGCTTCATGAAGTCTCTCAAGAATGAGAGCCATGAGGGGAGGGCCTGGGAAAGGTTGGGAGAAGTTTGGGACGGCAAGGGAGCTTGGTGGGCACCAGGCGGCCCGGGCGAGAAGGGCCTGAAGGGAGAGGAGTGGTGTTATGATCTTGACGCTACTTCCCTTCAAACCCCTCAAAATCCCTAGTAGAACCCTAGAGGTGGGATAATCCTTAGATCCCCGTTGAGGTGGGATCGTCCCTTCTCTCTATTTAGTACTGGACGCATCACGTGACCCTGGGAACCTTCCCCACGTGATCCTGGTAATCCATTCCTTTATCCTCTCTACGATCTAGACTTACATCTAGACCTCTTACGTATTCCCCTGACGTCATACCTAGACCGCTCCAGACTCATGATGTCATCATGACATCACCGTACGTCATATCTTCCATTCCTTCTTATCTTTAATCTCTGTCTACCCTTAACCCTCACATTCCCTTATTTAGTATTACTTTCTCTTCTTATCTCCAGCACTGCTTGGTCCGTGCACTTAGCGGTAGACTATAAGTAGGGACACACTTGTATCGTAGCTCTCCAGTTCGATCTAAGTTGTCTTATCCCTTCAATTGGTCTTGACCTAAGAAGCCGTAAGCTATCTACTCCGCTTAGCCAGCGATACCAGCTCTATCACTTTTACCTTTGCCTATTTCGAGACGACAGTCAAGACAGAAGAGATACGCCAGGCAGAGTAAGCCCTGGTACGACCTAGTCAAGAAGTAGTAGCTGCCTTGAGAGCGGCACTCCAAATAACTCAGCGAGCTCTTCCTTATCCTTTTACCTCCTTTACTTATCCTTTTGGGGTTATCAGTATTACGCCCCTATCCCAGCAGGTCAGGTCGTAACAAGTGGTCAGTAGGCAGCGGTGAGACGTACGAGGGTATCGTTGGTCTGGAAGAAGGGGTGGGCTGTTACGATATAATATTTTCACTTTATCTTATCTAATCTTATCTCACGTGGTTATCTTATCAGCCACGCGATTATCTTATCTAACTGGACTTAGAACTTTTTCTTCAAACGTCTATGGGAAGTTCCA
>JBBPRI010000267.1:0-25717 GCA_038092955.1 Boletus pseudo-olivaceus | reverse complement strand
GTGCGTGGCGAGACAACGGTGGTGGCAACATCATGACAGGCTGGATGGGGGATCACCGAGACTGAAAGGACCTGGGGCGTGGTTGGGGAATACTCCCGTCGGCCCTCCGTAGCAACTTGTGGGCTTACGAGTTCAGTGGTGGCGGTCTCGCTTGAGACCGCCACAGTGCATGTTCGAGCGCACTTTACACAGCGTGGGTCCTGGGGGGTTGGCGATGCTGAACGGCGAGCTGGAGGCATCGTCACCACAGGCCGTGCTTCGGTAGTCTGCTGCTGGTGCTGTGTACGGGAAAACAGAAAAAGACGTCGGGCCAACAAGCGAAGTCCATCAACGGAGTCTTCGGCTTTTCGATCACCGGCTGCTCGCCAAGCTGAGGAAGGAACGTAAGCAGCGGGGACCTAGGATGTGCAAGGAACGAAAGGACAGAAAGCAGCGTACCTTCCACACGAGCGACGACGAGCACACTTGTTCATTCATCATTCGTCATGTCAGTTTCCCATCGCACCACACAAAAGGTGCCCAACTTGGGCACTTGACAAGGCTCGAGCCTTGCGCTGTAACGATAGAGCAACTGAAGAAAGGCCTAGAGCCCAGGGCCTTCGACCTTGCCAGTTTGGAAGGATCCAGGGCAACAAGTCGAACGGAGCAAATGGAACGCCTGCAGGACAGTTCAGTCCGGTTAGTTTGTTGCAGACGAAGTGGAGAGGACAGACAGAACGGGCAGAATGAGAATGAGTCGAACAGAGCAAACGGGGTGAACGGAACACCTGCAGGACGGTTCAGTCCAATTGGTTCATTGCAGACGAGCAGAGAGAACAAATAAAATGGACAGAATGAGAGACACGCACAGAGAGGACAAACAAAACGGACAGAATGGAAATGAGTCAAACGGAGCGAACAGAGCGAACAGAACACCTGCAGGATGGTTCAGTCCAGTTAGTTCGTTGCAGACAAGCAAAGGGGACAAACAGAACGGACAGAACGAGAGACGTGCACAGAGAGGACAAACCAAACAGACCGAACGAGAACGAGGACAAGGAGCGAGTCGAATGGACTGAACGGAACGCCTGCTGGATGGTTCAGTCCGATCGGTTCGTTGCAGACGAGTGGAGGGGACAAAGAAAACGGACAGATCAAGAGACACGCACAGAGAGGACAATCCAAACAGACTGAACGAGAACAAGGACAATGAGCGAGTCGAATGGACTGAACGGAACGCCTGATGGATGGTTCAGTCCGATCGGTTCGTTGCAGGCGAGTGGAGAGGACAAGCAGAATGGACGGAATGAGACACGCACCTGGGTGACGAGCGCACAAACCTCGCGCACGACGGCAATCGTCCCCCATCAAAGTGCTTGCTGGGAGGTACTGGAAGGGAGCACACGCAACAAGACGCCGGCTGTGCGCTGAGAGGCTCGCTCGTCGTTCATCGTTCAACACCACAGACCGACGCTCTCGCACGGACGCACCCGCTGAGTCAGCACAGCACCTGCACAGCTGTGGCACCACAACAGCCCGCCAGGCTCTTTCGACCTTAGCGAAATTTCCCCCGGTCCAGGTCTCGTGACTCAGGGGATCGATCGCCCAGCCGCCGCGACTGAGTCAGCCGAGCACGTCACCGGACCCCACCCGTCACGCGTCACGCGTGAGCCGAACCTCGAACTTTGCCGGCTCCCACGCCAGCCAAAAGGGCGTGTACTGGCGTGGTGACCTCGCTTCGGGGTCAGCCGAGGTCACCAAGGGGTCACCACAGGTCACCACCCGCGTCACCGCCCCGCGCAGGGACGCCGGGTATCTCCCATGTATTACTCCTAGACTGATTACTGTAGCTCCAGACTTCTCTGGACTTCACAGGTAAATACATACAGTTGTTCTCGCCCGACTTAGGCAGCGACTGAGCTCCAGACTTCTCCGGACCTTCGGACTTTAACAATAACCCCACCGGTACCTACTACACCACTCCAACCTGCGCAACGAGGAAACGCTGTGATCATGATACACAGCGTTGCTTCGGAAAAGGGGGAGGGATGGAAGGTCAGGCTCCCTGGCAGAAGAAGAAGACCAAGCAGCCGGAGACTCTTACTGGAATTGTGGCTGCGGTTACTTCACAACAGTCAACTTCTTCTCTGACTGAGTCAAGGGTCACCTCAGGGAGCTCAATGGTACCAGTGGAAATGGCGCATCTTGTTAACCATGCACCGATGGATGCTCACTTTCGCGACCTCTCTTGCGCAGCCCTTGAATCTCAAATGGGAGAGTTATCTTTCGAGGAAACCGTCACTATGGCAGAGGCGGCACATGCCACGCTGTTGGATTCGGGGACGACTAGCCATATAGTTCGAGATCGCTCATCCTTCTGGTCGTTCACTCCAGACAACAGTGTAAGGATGCGTACGGCGAATCAGGGAACTCTTGCCACAGAAGGGTATGGAGTGTTACAATAATTTTCAATCTTATCTTATCTTATCTAATCTTTTCATCACACATGGTTATCTAATCAACCATGTGGCTCATCTTATCAAGATAACGGACTTGTAACTTTTTCTTTCTCTCGTGACTCATGGACGCTCTAGACTCTTTCTATTTCTCACAAGATCCAATCTCATTCTCATGTTCATTTCCGTTTACTCCTCTTCCATTGTGACGCCTCATGCATCACAATGCACATCACACACTCTTTTAATCTCCGTCATAATATATCCTAATGTAGTACTTATCGTACACGCACAGCATGGTCTGTGCGCACTCCTATATCGTATATAAACCTGCAATGCAGACCAGGGAACCCTCAGTTTGGTTCTCCTGGAGTTTTCCCTCAGAGCTTCAGATAGTAGAGCTGCCCTCTCCTCTCTTCCCTAGTCCCTGGAACTGGTGTTACTGTATGTAGTAACCTGAACTGCTATTAGCTTTTTGGGTTGTTTCATGGAGACTGTATTGTATTTGTCTCCCTTGGCTCCAAAAGGCATAGGGTCTGCCTGACGAACTGCCTCTACGCGCCAGGTGCAATGGTCAACTTGCTCTCTGTCGGGCACATGACTAGTGCTGGCTGGGAACTACACTTCAAGGGTGATCCTGCTCGTTGTGAACTGAGACATGCCAGAACACATCTGGGCGATGTACCCATGCACCACAGTCTTTGTCGGATTCAGGTTGATTTCGTCCCACCACCCGAACTCAACGTTGTGCAGGCGGTTACACCTCATTTCTCAGCTTTCACCCCGAGCCAGAAAACTTGGGACCTTTGGCACACCCACCTCGGTCATCTCAGAGGTGATCTCACCAAGGCTCTACCCTCAGTCGTGACAGGAGCGACTGTCGATCTGACCTCTTCCCAGTCCCGCTGTGACTCGTGCATTCTCGTGAAGCATCCGCATGCGTCTTTTCTATCCTCCCCATCTCCTTTAGCAAGCCGGTTTCTGGAACTCATTCACTCAGACATTTGCGGGCCCTTCCTGTGGAATACTTTAGTAGTCACTAAAGTATCCTGGTACAGTACGAAATCCTAAGTAGGTATGCTTAGTAAGCTACCTGATATGTAATCAACAATTCCAACACTTCCCAACGGCCACCCTTCACCGCAAACGCTACTTTATTCTCTTTCTCGATGATCACACACACGTCCTGAATGTGCAATTGTTGGCGACCCGTGATCAAGCCTTTGATGCGTGGAAGATTGTCCAAGCGCGCTGGGAGAATAAGTTTGGGCTGCAGGTAGCGGCGCTCCAGACCGATAATGGTGGGGAATACATGAGTGAGGAATTCGGGCGCTATCTTTGTGAACGTGGGGTCGAACATAGAAAATTGGTACCATATGCGCATCAGCAGAATGGGCAGGCTGAGCAAGCTGTCAGAATGATCGAAGGGCATGCATTGGCTGTGCTCATGCAGGCGCATCTCTCCCCAGGATACTATGGGGAAGCCGTACTCTTTGTGGCTTACGTGTGGAATCTTTCACCCACACGTACGCTGAAGGGGAACCAGACACCTTTCGAAGCTCTGCACAGACGGCAACCCGATCTATCTCACCTTCACGTGTTCGGGGTACGCTGCTTTGCACGCATTCCAGTCGAGCTCAGGGTGAAGAATGGACCTCACTCCAGGGAGGCGCTGTTTATGGGGTATCCCGATGGTGTGAAGGGGTGGAGGCTGTGCAATGTGAGGACTGGGGCCTTTTTCAATGCAAGGGACATAATTTTCGATGAGGGGTCTGTTCTATGTCGCTGTGACTCGCCCGAGTCGTTACACATCACACCGTGCTCTTGAACATCATCTATCCAGGAACCCCCTGCCACTGAGGTTGGAGACGTAGGTATAGGATCAGGGGGTGCTTCACCTTCGTCTCCATCAGACGCGCCTCAACCACTTCCTTCCCACAGTTTGCCCAATGCGGAACCACCACCTGCCACACCCCTTGAGGTGCCTCCCCTTCCACGTCGTTCCATGCGCCTGCGAGTCCAAACTGAACGTGGGGCAGAATATGCTGCGGAAATCCAACGACAATGCAAGTGCCTCGCCGCAATACATGTGGTGCGGGTAGAACCAGACCTGGATGCTGGGAACTCGTCTGAGGGGGTGGCTCTGGCGGCTGTTCTGGAGGCTGCGGATGCTGTGCGGGGCGATGGTGGTCATGTGGATCAGTTTCCAGAGCAACAGGTCAATCTTATCATCACTGAGCAAGCGAACTTATCCATTCACAGCGACCGGCGTCATGATCCCAATGGTCCGGGCTACGATATGGCCATCCCCCCTGCTACCTACGACGAAGCTGTAAAGCGCGCCGACCGCGATGGTTGGCTGCAGGCGATGCGGACGGAGCTTGGACTCATGCAGGAGATGAAGGTCTGGGAACTTGTAGAGCCGGTCCCGGGGAGGAAACTCGTTGGCAATCGATGGGTGTTCGAGTTTCGCACTGACAAGAAGGATGGGTCACGTTTTAAAGCTTGCCTGGTCGCGCAGGGTTTCTCCCAGGTACCTGGCGTGGATTTCCATCAGACTTACACGCCCGTCGCCCGCCAGGCGTCAATCAAGGTCCTCATCGCACTAGCAGCTATGTTGGACTGGGAGCTTGACTGTTTCGACGCCAAACGTGCCTTCTTGCATGGAAAGCTCAAGGAGGACATCTATATGCGCCAACCTTGAGGGTTCAAGCAATACACCCCTTCCAGGATTCGCCTGGTCTGCCATCTCCTATCCTCCTTGTATGGACTCAAACAGGCAGCTCTCGATTGGTACGAGCTTCTTTGCTCCGTACTCATCGCCCTCGGCTTCTGTCGCTCCAAGGTCGACCTCGCCGTTTTTGTCTACCTCAAGGCACTCGGCGACGGGAGGTGGATCATATGCATCATCGCCTGGCATGTTGACGATGGTCTTGGGGGTAGCAATCACCGCCCCTTTCTCGACTGGGTCAAGGGTCGGATCAAAGATCGCTTCTGGCTCAGCGACATGGGAGCCGTTTCCATGTACCTTGGCATCAAGATTGAGTGCAACCGGGTCACCCGCGAGATCTGGGTTCATCAGGAGGCCTACATCCACTATCTCTGCGACGAGTATGGCCTCTCGAACTGCAATCCCGTCTCGACGCCCATGGACCCTCATCACCCATTTGGTAGGGATGATGAGCACTTTTCTGAGCTCCCCGATTTACAGCATGCCTATCGCAAGCTCATAGGGGAACTGATTTATCTGTCGACTTGCACCCGGCCAGATATTGCTTTCGCCATGCAGCGTCTCGCTCAACATTCTGCCAATCCTGAGGCCTGCCATTTTGCAGCCGCAAAGCGTGTGGTGCAGTATCTCCAGGGGACACGTTCTCTTTATATCCACTTTGGCAATCCAAAGGTCGACCTCGCTCCCCATGCCTTCAGTGACTCGGACTGGGCGAGTTGTCCGATTGACCGCCTCTCCGTCTCAGGATACGTATGGTACTTCTATGGTGGGCCGGTTGCACACTCGTCGAAGAAGCAGTCAACTCATGCCCTCTTGACGGCAGAGGCCGAATACATGGCATTGTCGGCCTGCTGTTACAAGTATGAGGAACCCCTCCCCTTTTTCCTTGGACCTCTCTTCCTTTTCCTCCTCCTTCCCACCTTCCCCCAACACATCCTACCTGGATCATCCCAGTCAAGGATTATTCCATCAAATGCTGTTTGTGTTGAATCCAGCCATATACTGGCAGAGTGTACGCTACTGGTACATACCTGAGACTAGAGCTTACGATGGAACGTTGTGGTTCGGGTGAAAGATCAATTAGAACTCAGACTAGCTGAGTCTGAATGTAAATACATACAGAGTGTGAACTACTCTCCTAATATGGAATGTACTGAGTGATAACGTTCAACAAAAAGCGATCCACGATCCACGCCATCTGGGAGGCATGGAGGTCGAATGGGTGAATGTCGTAGCCCCGCTGACTGTGTGTGCTTGCTGGCCTGGCCACAGGTAGTAAGCCTAGACAAGTCGCGGGGGAGCAAGCAACTTACATTTTTTGATTCAAAGGATAATTGTTCACGCTTGCTGGCAGGTCCTCGCTGACTCTTTATGGGTCCCACCCAGAAGGCCTTTCTCACGTAGAAGGCACAGTCATGTATCATTATCGCTGAGTGTTTCATTTTTTCTTGATCTTTGTTACACTCACGCCATCCCTTCTTTCTTCTTCCCCCACATGTCTCACAAGCGGGTCTTCAAGAAACCTCGCCTCGTCAAGTTTGATGACCCAACGGCTGGGGAAGAGGTGGAATACAGGTGACATCACATATTCCACGCTCGTGAAGATAGTGATGTTTCTGTCCGAACAGCATTCATCGCTGCTAAGGCATCTGAGTCAAATGTTAACGAACTACCTGCCACGGTAGACACCTTGTACAATGCTTGGCAAGAAGTCAGACAATCAGACGAATTCACTGAACCTTTGGAGACTGATGGAGATACCAATGTGCAAGGCAGAAAGAAAATGGCCAGGGTGAGTGTAATTCATCAGTGCATATACTCATTTCATGTGCAAGTTTTTGCCACCAACAGGACCACCCTCTACTGCAGTGGCTTCCCGAACGAAGTGCTTTCCTTGATGAATTTATCTGCCTCGAAGGCCGAGGAGACGAAAACCGCGGAGCTTGTGATTGTGGCAGCAATGCTTCCCCTCAATACCGTTGCGAAGATTGTTTCGGAATGGATCTAACATGTGCTGCGTGTATCCTGGCACGTCATATTACCTGTCTGTTGCATAGAATCGAGGTAAGATTTTTAATTTCATGTCCCCACCGTTAATTTTACATAATGCAAAACAGGAGTGGAATGGTGACTACTTCCAACGTGTAACACTCAAGCACTTGGGACTTCGTGTCCAATTGGGACACCCTCCGGGTATTGTGTGCTCTAATCGCAAATAGGCCCCTGGAGACAACTTTGTGGTAATTGACACTAACGGTTTACACGAAATTAGCTTGGACTTCTGCAGGTGTGAGCAAGCACAAACACCATACAAACAACTCCTTCGCAGGCATTGGTTTCCTGCGACCACAACGGAGCCACGTACTGTGGCTACATTCTCAGTTCTAAAGAATTTTCATTTGCTCTCGTTGGAGTCCAAGGTATCCGTTTACGAGTTTTATTACAGCCTTGCGCGACTCACCGACAACACGGGGCTTGTGGAAGTTCGAGTATATATGTTCTTTTTATCTTTCATTCCTCATTGCTGACAACACACAGGATCGTTATAGCACTTTCATGCGGATGACATGAGAATACTGCCACCTGAAGCAACTCAAACGTGCCGGAAGAGGGCACGATCCGAAGGGCATAGAGGCCACACAAGAAGGCGAGTGTGCTGTAAAATGCCCCGCCTGTCCCCATCCGGGGATTAACTTGCTGTGGGGTTGGGAGACAAAGGACGCTACGCAAGGGTTTGTGTTCCCTCGCACTCCATAAGTCATGGTCACTGAAGAATTATTTTTAGCTGGATCTATGCTCTCTTCATTGCAATTGATGCGAATTTTCGCTTGAAACGGAAAACGGTATCGTCTGATCACACTGATCCAAGCCTCAACCGCGGGTGGGCATATTTTGTCGAAGAGGAATCTTACAAGGCGTACTTGGGGGCTCGAGCAAACATCTGTCAATAGGTGAGTAAATTTGTAGATGTGACGACAAATGCTGATATCCCCAATAGAAAAGCACATGTGTCGGTCACAATGCTGTCAATATGGCCGACTCAAAGTCATCGCACGGACTGGCAGCTACTGGAGTTGGGACTGTAGATTGTGCGCGACATGAAATGAAGTTGCCCAATGGGGTCGGCGATCTTCAGAAGGGAGAAAGGTAAGTATTTCATCTTTGATTATGAATATCGCACACTTATTCAGCAGGTACATCAACATGGACTATCTCGTCTTCTCAGCCGTTGCGCATTTTGCGCTTATCATGTTCAACTTTTCATATGATATCGCGTGTCAGTGGCACAAGAAGCTGTGGACCCGTGTGTCCACCATGCTGGAACGAATCCGTCTGAAGCACGAAAGCAAGATCGTCCGCTTTTTCATTCCGAAGTTCCATCTGAAGGCTCATGTGCAAAGCTGTCAGACTAATTTCTCATTTAACTTCTCACGTTGGGTAGGTCGAACTGATGGGGAAGCGCCTGAGTGCGGTTGGTCAACTTTCAACCATGTGGCTTCAAGCACGAAAGAAATGGGACCCGATGCACGCCGTGATCACCTCAACAATCACTTCAGGGATTCTAATTGGAAGAAACGGATTGGTTTTGGTATGCGGTGTCCATCGTTAGCCAGTGTGCTAACTTTATATTCTCGCAGGTAAAAGCATGTTACGCAAATTGACTGAAGGTCTGCGGAGTGCACAGATTCATTGTCTCAAACTTGAGGAACTCGAGGCTACCATTGAGTCGACGCTGATACAAAAATGGACCATCGAATTGCAAACTTGGGAAGATGACAAGTCGAAACCCAATCCGTTTGAAAACCACATAACCCGTAAGTGTTCAATACAATGGTCACATTCATATTACAGAGTGTTTCGATGCTATTTAGCCATGACACAGTCTGCTGTCAGGCTGCGTCTTGCGGAGCAGGAGGCACGTGATCTACAAGAAGAAGCGGACAAGTCGATGCACGTGGATATCTCACCCTTCGTATTGATTGCATCCGGGTTGGACATTCAAGCCTTACAGTGAGTGTCGCCTTTCGGTGGTTGACATGGACATACATCTAACTGTCACAAGATGCCGACTGGCCAGGGATAGGGATGAACTAGGATTGCACGCGACTGACCTGCAGAAAAGTAACGTTACCGCACGTCAGAACGCTCTCCAAAGGAGACTAGAAGGATGGATGCAAGCTCAATTATTATATATGCCTTCAGTGGCAGCACTGCGTTCCATGGCAAGTGACAATGCCGAACCCGACACTGCGGAGAAGGTCAAACTCTGGTTGCCCTCGGAACTTAGTCCGGGCACTCCTTGCGATGAACGATTGAGGATCATTGAATGGGAGCTGAGGTACTCGCAAGCTAATGACGCCCTCAATGAGGTTTGTCAGGCCATTCCATTCAGCTGCACGCTCATGCTAACCATGCCGTTAATGAGGTTCATCGTGCCATTCAGCTGCACGCTCATCTCACTATTTTCAAAATGAACAATATTCGTGGTCAGCGTGCTAACACGCGTGCGCGCTACTCTCGACCATGCAGAAAGGAAAAAACGACAAAATAAGGCCAAGTACACTACCGCCCGTCAAGCTCTAATCGTCCTGGGCACGTCTCTCAACAAGGTGGGATGGGAGAATTACCTTCGTCCATTGCATGATAGCGACATGAGACATATGACCGATATGCTAGATGGTGAGACAGAGGGGACGAGAAATTTATCATGGATTTGGAAAGTACCTGGCGTTTTGGGCAACATGGATGACAGTCTTCGTGATTGTATGTCCTTGCTCTCATGCGCTTGGATGATTATTAATTCATATTAGGTTTGCGCATCGAGTGGTGCAAAGCACATGCACGAGCAACTCGCTGGGCAGAGGACGTTGTGCTTCTCAGAGAAGAAATGCATAGGATCTTAGCATTTTTAGGATGGGAGGGCGACCTGTGGACGCAGCGTGCGTCTGCTCGTACCTTTGAAAAAGAGGCTGATTGCGAGGGGTCATCAGCTTATGCTAAACGGCAGGCAGCACTACGATTTGCAATGCTTTCTGCATTCGAGTCTACTTGGAAAGATATTAGACAGGAGGATGAGGTATCAAGTCGTCGAGTGTCAATCTACAATGTCTCTGTTTCATAATATATGATCGGTCTTACGGACATGGATTCAAGTCACAAAGTGTGATAAATCATCAATAAAATACTATTAACATGGTCTCCATGTGACACATTTCACTTAATATGCCACTCATGTCCTCGCGCTGTGTGATATATCAGTCCCATTGTCGAGGTGATATATAACCGTGCGAGAGCATACCTACCACTAGCGGCACTGATACATCATCGAGAGGTCCCCTTGCATCTGTGATGTATCAGTACCATCGTTGAGGACCGCCCTAATATATCATTGGCATGGAATGGGTCAGTAGTTCAGCCTGCGTGAGTGATGTTTCAGTCGACGGGCGCGTGCGAGAGTGTACCTACCACTAGCGGTGTGCCGAGAGCGTACCTACCATTAGCAGCACTGATACATCATCGAGAGAAGTCCCCTTGCATCTGTGATGTATCATTATCATCGTCGAGGACCACCCTGATATATCACCGGCATGGGATGGGCGAGTAGTTGAACCTGCATGAGTGATGTATCAGTCGACGGGTGTGTGCCGAGAGCGTACCTACCATTAGCGATACCACCATCACATCTATGGAAGCTGTTCTCAGCGAATTCCACGCTCGTAAAAATGCTATCATTGAAGCCGGAGCTAGGAAGGGGAAATTGGGAATCAAGACAGACTTCTACATACCCAAACTTGAGCTCCTGCAGTCATTTGCAGATGTGATCAGGAACTCCAGTGCAATCATTCAGTATACTGCAGATGTCAGTGAGCGTCTTCTTATCACATATTGCAAACAACCATTTCTGTAAACAAACAAGCAGGCGAAGGATTTTTCTGAACAGGTTGTCTGGTTCTTGGATCGTGATCTCAAATTGCGTCAATTCGACCTTTTTACCCTCCTTGCCGAACACGGCCAGTCGTTAATCAACAATGTGGTTGCCGAGGAATATGATGAGGTTGCTTCATCAGATCCTGCAGCAGAATGGATTTTACGGGTCGTTCCAGATGAAGAGATGCAGTTTGAAGCTCCACGCCCTGTGCAAAACCATTTTATGAATGGTATTTTATCCAACGACCAAGCTATGGCCCTCCACGTCACCGTTGCCCCTGACGGCAAGTGGTTATCGTTGAAAGACTTGTCGCAGCTCACTCACCTTCCAGATATCGAGCAAGCTATTGTCAACTACGTCACTTCACAGACATCTGATGTCGCCACCTGCATGTCTCACTTTAAATCCATTGACATCTGGCACAAGTTCAGAGTCCAGCTATGCTCCAATTTTCAGTCGTCTGTTATCATGCCCAGCCAAGTGGTTCAAGCACACCTTCCCGGCGATCTATTCCCCTACAGAAATTGCGATGTCGTGCTACTGTACTTGATTCATTGGGTCAATATCAAAACTGTAAGTACTCTAGTCTCATATTTGTTCATTGAACTGAAGTTCAGGAGCACACACTATTGGTCAGGTACGGTGAAGAGATGTAAAGTTGGGTGGTGATAACTTTTAAGCAATAAGCTAATAAGTCAATCAACAAAGTCAGTGAAAGATGAGTGCGAGTATAAACTTGACCCAAAGGGTTCAAGCAGGGTTAATCGAATGAGAAGGGGGAGTGAAGATGAATCCGGGTGCGAACCCAAGTTTCCGGACATTTTCCGGAACGGAGCGGAAACTGGAAGAGCGAAGGGAAAGAATCCGGATTGAGGATGACGGTCGGATATGAACGGATTGATTTATCGGACAACGAATGACAATGTTGACGATGTCGAAAAGGAACTAAGAAGAAAATGGGGACCAAAACTGTTAGACTTTTATTATTATTGTTCATTAGTCCTGCAGTCATCTCGCCACCTCTTGCTCGCACTCGTCTCGCACGGACCACACAGCATTACATAATCCACTCGCTGTAATACTTAGCATCTCAACTCGCGCTCTTCGTCTTTCCTCAGCTTTCCATCACCACAAGTGACGATCGCTGAGGTAGGCTCATGCACCCACTCGTAGCACCTTTGTACTTATCAGATCTCCTAGTTCACTTCGGACTAGGTATATATAGCTTTCCATCACCACAAGTGACAATCGCTGAGTTCACTTCGGACTAGCTTGTTCAAAAACTTCGATGATAATTTACTAGACAGTACAGGTCTTTTATAGTCCTTAGACTTCTCTATCGACCGGTATTAAATATTCATAGTATGATAAAAGAAACTAAATAGTGGTTGCGACGGGCGGAGAACCTCACACAAGCGAATCGGAACTGAATAGGAAAAAGCTGAGCGGCCCTGCTCAGTGACAGGAAGTGATACCGTCTGTCGTTCTAATGCTATCAATAAAACGATCAAATCTAAAGTGATCGAATGTTAATTTGTAAGACAGAGACTATCGTCTGGTGAGTCTAGAACGTTAGCCATCGATCCGATGAATCCGGATGACAACGATCGGCCCGGAAATGAGATGGAAGGATCGGATACGTATGGATAATATACGGATCACACTCGGACGGATTGTGGACTGGATAGGAGGCCCGGACGATGCTAGAAAATGGATAGGAATAACGGAGAAACATTGTTTGCAACCATAGCGAGCCTCTGGCTCCTACAACGGACGATCTTGAAACCACACTTAACACCATCCACGATGCAAGGCTTCCGATTCAACTTCCTCCTTACGCCTTTGCTGTACGTTCAATATTTCAAGGTTTGCCAGATGCCTGATGAAGACCCATCCACTTGAATGTGGATGGTCGAGAGGTGTCTCGTTGAGACAGAGCAAGGGACCATGCGTCTTGGGGAGGTCATTCCTTTCACACATGTTTCACATGCAGCTGAGTTGGTTGCAGTGTACAGAGAGAAAGCAAGATGCAAAATTTCATTGTACACATCTCAGGAATTATACTCTCAATTTTATCTCAATCATTACGCTGATAAGGAGGTATATAATGTTCTGCATGGGAAGGTTGACGAGGACTACTTTCATTGTCCTGTGGTTTCATAGTTAGTTTTGTTTCTGCGCAATCGAAATCAGTGGCAGACTGGCAGTCATGATAAAATCTAATCGTATTATCCAGCATTATCACAAATCTACATCATCCACACACGATCTCGGTGGTTGTGCTGTTGGCACTCTAGCATCTCCACCAATGAGAGGTGTTCGTTTACCGCACGTAAGCTGCTGTAAGTCGCTAAGTTCTGCCGACCGCCTGTTTCATTTCAGTCGTTTTGCAGATAGTAGCATGTGTCTCCAAAAAAGTTACAAGGAATCAGATTAATTACTGTGGTTTTTACAACCGAATTCAGGTTCTCAAAAGAGTCCCTGCGAGACTCAGACAAACGAGTAGACCAGCATCGACGTTGAAATCAGGATACAATTCAATGACTCACCTCTGTGGCATGGGTCAGTGACTCATCCGACATCCGAGCGCATCGGCAATTTCGTTACAAGGCACATAGTACTACGCGACATGGCGACACCACCACCATCACCACTACACAATTTGCGCGTTCATCACGAATCTGTCTTAGCTCTCTTTGTCTCTCCGGACAACGAACGAATATATTCTGGAGATGGAAAAGGATGGGTCGTCATCACATCTACAAGATCGCTTCGGGCAATCGCGAATTGGGAAGCCCACAAGGAAGGCCTGCTGGGCATTGAAGAATACGGGGACAATGTTATCACGTTCGTGTCCTCTCATCGACGCTATGTGGAATTGATGGCACGTTACCTCCTTTTGTAAGTCATGGCAGAGACAACAAGATTCACGTGTGGCAGCGTCCAACGGAATCAGTGTCTATCCGACAGGGCGGGGCAGCTTCCTTGACGGATCAGCCTCCCCCTCCGCTGTGTTATTCCCTGGACGTCAATGCACTCAATTTTTGTCGATTCTCTCTTCTTCCGAATTCCAGTTCAGATAGTGATGTTACAGCACTCATCGCTGTCCCGAACCTCGTCGAATCAGCTCTAGTAGGCTCTATCAGTAGGCGTTTGCGGCTCTCACGTGGACGTGCCCTTTAGGCGGACATTTGGACGTTGCCCAACCGCACAAGATTACATGCTGCGATCGGGGACCCAGAAGATACATCTGCTAACTTCTCCGATGGCCGTTCTGGGAACAAATCTGGTCCGTCGATTCTAGGTGCACATCGATGTACCCTCTGAGATTTTCGCAGGCATCATCATGTCAATGCACCTTTATTACGCTCCCTTGACGTCGCCATCTACATCAAAGGCACAGCGAGATCTACGAATTTTATGCGCGTACGAAGACGGGAGTGTCGTTCTCCGCCGGCGCACCTCCCTCGAAGGCAGGCAAACAGTGGAAGGCAAAGGGTGGGAAGTCGTATGGAAGCGCCGATTGCATGTCGAATCAGGTTCGTTGCGTGCTAACGCCATTCCGATGTTCTTCGTCGATCCTTGTTGGCTTTAGTGATGGCCATGGCGGTATCAAAGGACTGTAGCTTTGCGCTGACGGTCTCTGCTGATCATATCGTTGGAAGATACGATCTTGTACGTCATTAAATATTGGACTCGAGTCGAAGCTCAGGCCGTATCTTTTTTCAAGAATACGCCGACGCAGATCGAAGCAGAGCAATCGGCTCGGGTGTTCAGAACCAAGCACCCAGGCAATGGCGCCGTTTCCATCCGTGATGGTGGGCGCGTATGCGCAGTCGGAGGCTGGGATGGCCGGTGAGTCTCGTTTCCACTATGGATGGTGTCACGGTCTCTCAGGCTCTATTGGGGTCTAGAGTACGGCTTTACTCGACCAAAAGTTTTAAGCCGCTTGGAACATTAGTGTATCACAAAGAAAACTGTCATACCCTCGCCTTTGCCTCGACTCACAGGGGACGAACCACCGACCGGGATTCTGGTAATGGATCGGATGGGGATGAGGACGAGGATGACATGACCGACGAAGAAAAGCGTCAACGAGGACAGTGGTTGATTGTAGCAGGAAAAGACAGTCGAGTGTCGATATGGAGTCTGATAAGCTTCGAGAAAGGGACAACTAATTAATGATTTTACCAACTTCGACCCTCGTGATTTCGCATTTGGATATATGTATCTTATGCAGACTCCAGATAAATGGACAACAATAAATAAGTCTGGAGACGACCCAACAACCAAGGTGGAAGGACCCGACAAGACCAGCACTCGCCAACCAATCATACATCAATCCATGAATTTTCAATTATTTCACAAGAGACCAGCAGAACGCAGGTCACGGTGTAATCGCAGTTCGTCAAGTTCCAGTTGTGTGGGAATGTGTATTTCATCTTGGGCTGACTCTTGGTCGTCAAACCCAGAAAGATGGGATGCATCCCCGAGTACACGGCCGGTCGCAATTTCCTCCTCAATTTCCTCGGCTGGAGGTGGTCCTCGTGCTTGGGTAGCACGAATAGAGGTTTCCCAATGTTTAACGCGCCAGAAACCAATCAAGGAGGATAACAGAAGGAACCAACCTGGAGGGAATAGATCAGCACCACACAACTAGAGATATCTTCTATCCACATACCCAAAGTCATGAGCAAAAAAGATAACCACTCTCTCGACGTAATATTGAGGAATCCACTGCCTGGGGGTGGGCGGTCAGCCGGAATAGGGGTGGCCTGCAAGAAGGACCGTTCTGATATCTTCTGCATCCCCAAGGAGTTTTCGGGTGGTATCCCGAAGCCATCCTCTCCGGCACGGGAATAAAACCCAAATTGAATCAAGGTGAGACCAAGGCCAGCTCGAGAGCCAAACTTGGCTGCGTGAGTTGTATGAAGGAGGTAGGTGAGCAGGAAACCGACGAATTGAAAGAAAAACGATGTGAAAAGGTTGGCGATAAAAGTGAATATGGAACCAGATGGAAGATCATCGATGATCATCCCGGAATCCGTGTCCAGACCCGCCGGTGCATGCACTGTTGTTTCCCAGTAGGGAGGTACTGCATCTGCCTGAGCAGCAGCATATGACTGGAACAAAAATCAATAAGAAAATCTTTCTGCGAAACAAGGAACGTACAGGGGGTGCGTTGCTCTGTGTCACCTCAGGCACGACATGAACACTGCCATCATCTGTGTGCACTTGCACAGGTCTGCTTGGCTTCGCTGTGACATTGGCAAAGACGCCATCGTTTTGCGTCCCCCCACCAATGGCTCGAGAATGGGATATCCCCCCAGTGGTAGGCAAGCGTGTGTAATGAGTGGGTAATATGACGCCGACGGCTCGACGGAAGAAAGAAGGGCGATGTATTGGGTTTTCTACGGGAGAGGAGGGGACGAGTCCATTGGAGTTGCCAAAGTCGTTGGGGAGTGCGACAGCGGACGGACGAGGAGGTGAGCCAGGTGGTGGTCGAGCGTAGTCAAAGTTGCGCTCGAAATCGTACACAGCTGGGACCGTTGAGCTCGTCTTGGGTGTTTCCACGGGGGGTCTTGACTGAGATGTTGCCTCATAGTTGAGCTGTTCCTCGTCTTCATCGGAAGCAAACGCATCGTTAAGTTCACGATCTGCTTCCTGCGTTGGTTGGTGGGTTGGCAGTGGTGCGTAGCCGATTGGCATCTGGGACTACAAGCTCAAACGTCCTCGACGTCTGTTCTGTCCCAGTAACAAAATGAACGAGAAGGAGGCTGTGATACGTCGTAGGCTGAGCCTGAAAGATACGCCACGCGACCCCAGTATCATTATGTAATAAACGTTACTAAATCCGCAGTCTGGAGTCGGTGCATTATTAATTTCCTTTCCCAGTCTGCTCTACGTATCCTATGGATATCTCAACGCGTCTTATCTTATGGGAAGGTGCCCAACAGTATATTTTACCACCTTCAACCAGCAACTATATGGCCTTGACGAGCTCGGTTGGATCTCCCCCGATTTTGAACCCCGAGCAGACAGCATACTCCAGAAGGCTACGTGTAAACCAGACTCTGGCAAGATACAGGGAGTAGTCGACAGTCACTTACTTTGATGTTCCATTGCGGAACGATTTCGTTTGCCAGCCCCTCCGAAAAATCATCAAGAGCTACATGGCTACATGTTCACCAAGTCGTTTTAAGTTGAACGGTCTCACCATGTTTACTCGTATCGAGCATGTCAATGTTTTTCACGGATCAATGCACAGATCGGGCCTACCTCGCACCGTAAAGTGTCAAGCCAGGTGCGCTGTCTACTGCCGCAATAGAGCTATTTTGCGATAACACTCCACCCCCGTCCCGGTTCGCACCTCTCTCGTTTCTGCGTCTTTAACTGCGATATAGCCCGCGTTGTTGAAGACGACGTCCAATCTGCCGAATCAGTTTGCGGAAACACATCGCCGATGTCGGTCTAGTTGCTGACATCGACTTTGAGTACGAGCAATTTGTCTTTGGAGTAGCTCGCTGAGAGCACTTGGAAGAATCCTGGGTACGTCCGCTCTTTGTAAGGTATGATCAGTTTCAAGCCTATAATACACCCCACACGGGTTCTGATCGATTGTTTTGTCATGACGCAATCCAACGGCAGACTAGGTAATGCCACAAAGGATGCTGGTTCACTCAACGAGCTGGACAACAGCTATGGTCACAGTACATCCTCACTCGGAGATCACCAAGGACCTCAAAAAGCTAGGAATGGAGGTCCGTACTACACTTCTCACCAACATCAGGGACGGGATGAGTGCTCGTGCTTGGGTGTTGAAGTCGACTGTCGGGCAAGAATAAACAGTGTATCCCGTCAAAGACCGCAATTCCCGTGGTATATCCCTTCCTACACTGATCTACACCCTCGTTGATCTTCACACGTGGTTTCTCGGCGCATGGGAATTTCGTCGTCGTACGTTGTTCCTAGACGTAACGTAAGGTGATATCGATCTGTGACAAACCTTTTACAAACCATCCTCTTTCAGGTCGGGGTAGCTATTCACACCGAAATTTGGGTTGTGATCACCCATGGCACCACTGACGAATCTCCATTGTTCCAACTTGGGGACGTTTTTAGTGTGGGTCGTACCTTGTATACCTTGATTGTGGATTGTTCTCCAAGGTTACGAACCTACGCAGTGCAGATCTTTCAGCGTTGGGCTGGTATTTTTAGGCGGTGGAAGGCAGTGACCTGAAACGATCGCTCATTTTGATCCTATTGAGTGAGTCACTGATGCATGTCACTGGCAGTAGGATGTTTGGTGGCAGAGGAACCATATAAATGTAAATGTACATTCTACCTTCTATAACCCCAGCATCCGCTTGAAGCCCTGCCATGCTGCGAAGCTGATGCCAGTCATTGGTATAATCTTCAGATAGCCTATACTGAGGCCGACAAAGAATCCTCTCCACCCTCCGGACGCATATACGGCCCTCGTTGTCTCTCCCCAGCCTAACCATCGATCGGGACGTGTCAAACCTCCTACTTGCATACGTCGTCGAACGATCTCGAAAGGGTAGGACACGGTCTGGGATATGGCTCCGGACACTGCACCGATGGCGAGATCTGCAGCGACGCTAGGCCGATGGGTCTTGCCATCTACAACAGGGTAGAAATAGGCACGGCAGAAGTCCCATACGAAAAACCCGGTCCCTGCGTAAGGAATGATGCCCAACACGGTGACGGTAAAACCACGATAAAACTTGAGAATTGGAAACCGTTCGAATATTTGTTTGGTGGAGGTGGATGAAGTGGATGGGGGTGTGGAGGAGACGGCGCCTTCGTGGAAGATGTGGGAGATGGCGTGGATGAAAGAAGATCGGCCTGCTCTGTTTTTCATGCGACTATCAAATGCCATGCGAACTCTGATTAACTCTAATGGGTATGTCAATGTAACAGATGTCATTCCTTGACAGATGTATGTTAGGGAAGCTGGCTAGGACGTTGCAAGAAGACCACACACCTGCTAGTGCGCCGGCGGTGAACCGTCGAACGTTTGTTTCGTGATCGGGTGTTGGTATGAGTAGCTAGTAGGAATATCAGTCCGAACGAACACCTACTGGGAAAAACATGACAACGTACCGGTCGCCACTGATCGTATGCCATAAACTTTATGGCGGCGTATGGGAATATACGGAGTAGCGTTGCAGAGTGTCCTTGGAGCAATCCCCGTGCGCCAGCATCTCTGTATATTGCAAGACCAGCTCGGAATGCGCCTGTCCACGACCCTTGAGAGATGCACGACCGTGAGCGTACGACGGAAGTAAATAGATCCCTATGCCCCACCTGCGTATTTCTGAAAGTCGGGGTTAGAGGCTTGGAAAAGAATCTTGACTCTGTCGAGAGGTGCGACGGCTGTTTTTGCCTTGTAGGGATCCAAAGACGTTTACTATACAAGCAGTCCCACCAGAAAGAGTAGGGTACGCACGACACACCCTGCAAGACCACCTGCAAGACCGGAGCGAAGGGCATAGTCAAGGCTACGCTTGTCTCGATGGGAAGCGACGGTGGGACTCATTGATAGCCTTGAAGTAAAATGCTAATTGCTCTCATGTGCAGAACGGGTTAGAATGTGAGGGATGATAGAAGAACAAGGGGGAACTCTTGCAAGCCGGGCAAGTACTTTCACGCGCATGCATAAGCTCGGATGACTTGCCGTCGTGCCGAAGGACATTACCCGACGCCGTTACAGCGGTAACAGGTCACGTGCACGAAGGGTATCACTCGTCACACCTGCACGGGGTACTCTTTGAGAGTATCGCCGACGTCAGGACGAGAAATTTTGGCAACGTCGGTATCTCGGGGGTTTGCACTACATGTCAGCAACTTGCGGTCACGAAACTACAAGAGAACATCATCCTCGTACGAGAAGGAACCATCACAGATCATGCATACACGATGTGATGAGTCTATCTGCCAGTGAGACAGATGGACACATGCGTGTGTCGTTGTGCCTTCACTAGTCTTTTCTGAGTAGTTCTCGTTACTTGGTACTCTTTGTGCTTATAGTCGGTGCGCTTCGACATTTACCTTCAGGTCTGTGCCGAGTGGCTCTCGAATACTCGCAGCGACCACACTGGCACGAACCCGAGTCCGGTACCTCCGATGACGCCTATCTGCTGTACGAGTGCCCAAGTCCAACGCCGGCGTTGAGGCGGGGGCATGGCCGCCCAGAGCTATTTACTGATTCTTGGATTCAGAGCCATGGATACCTTTTAAATTCCCGAGAACTGCGGTGATATCTATCAATCCAAGCCATACTCCTTCCGGCATAGATCGAATGGGACCCGCAAACCAGGAGCTCTCTTTGCTGCATGCAGCCCATGTGTCTGTTGCAACTCGGGACACCCCTCGCGCTATGCGGTTAGGCGGACATAACAAACACTGCTACCTCTATTTTTGTATATGCTGTGACCAAACTTTTCGAAGCCTATACCTTCTGCGGTTGCCCCGCTTAACCTGCTCATTCCTATCCAAGGTTCGTCCAACTTTTCGTGCAATGAGGAAACTCCATCATCACCAGTACAGTCCTTTGATAAGGTTCGGGGAATCAGTCCATGACCGCTCCCTCTTTGGGCCGCTGCTGTGACTCCCGCGCGCAGCTTCTCGGGATAATAGATACCCCGAGTTGTACATAGTATGGAAGACAATCGGTTTACTCGCCTTCGCGGGACTATATAACGGGATCTGAAAGGTGTGTGTTGTAACTGACCCAACGGGTCCCTTCCTACTTATCATGACACCAGTTCGTGCGGCAAAGGAATCAGATGAAGCAATACTGGCAAATCTGGGGTATAAACAGGAGTTCAAGCGCGCCTTCAAGCCCCTCGACGTGAGTAGCATACGGACATATATATACTCGCACACCAATCGAAGGAGTTCCCACTAGGTTTTCGGAATTGCATTCAGTACCATTGGGTTGTTACCCTCAATATCGTGCGACCTGGCGTCCATACTTTACGTCTGCTGTTCTCTCAACTTTTGCGTCATTTCGCAGTTCCGTGCTTTCGAGTTCGGTATCCAACGGAGGGGCTGTGTCGATGGTGTGGGGCGTACGTTGGGTATTTTTCTTTGCCCGTATTTGCCCTTTGACGCTGTCTAGTGGGTTTTTGCGTCGTGTTTCATTCTGTGCATTGGCATGGCACTGGGTGAACTGGTGTCATCGGCCCCCACGTCAGGTGGGGTACGTGTCTTGGCTCTCCGTCGATGCGAACCGGTACAAATGATGTGCCCCACAGTTGTACTACCTGACGTACAGGTTGTCATCGCCTCGCAGTCGCAACATTTTGTGTTGGATCGTCGGATGTAGGTTCAGTCGTGTGTTCGTCTTCGGCTGACGGTTTAGTAACTGGCTCCAGACGCGAGTACGATTAGCGTCATCGCTGGAATGGGTATGCAAGACCGTGTTTCACTTCGTGCTTTAGATGAATCATCTGCCCAGCTTCGGTCGACTGGGGATGTACTATCCAGATCGCTGCCGCAGCGAATATAGGTTCTGATGGGCAGTTGGTTATGACGAGCAAGCAATCCTAGTGAGTGTTTTCGCCGATATTCCCGGCCACGAGGTGTGAAAGATTCTGTGACAGTGGCATTTACGCTGCAATCATCATCAGTCAAGGTATTATTTGTAGTCTTGGGACGAAAGTGCTTGCGAGGATACAGACAGCATACGCAGCTCTCAACATCCTGTGAGTTCGAGCTGTACTGCTGCCAGCATGTGACGGTCGGTCTGAAGTGTGGACAGGCTGTGTCTAGTAGTCATTATCGCGTTACCGATCGCAACGCCCAAGGAGTTGAGGAATCCTGCCTCATATGTCTTTGGAAACTTCACGAATCGTGAGCACCAGATATGAGATTTTGAAGCGGTTAAATTGACAGTGATGTAGTTTCTGGATGGCCAGATGTATTTACATTTATTCTCGGTTTGCTGGTGCCTCTTTGGACGATCTGTGCGTTTGCTTTCGTGTTTGGTCGTTTCACAGCATCTTTATCGTCGCTGTTTAAAAGCTGGTTATGACGCAGCCATATCTATCAGCGAGGAGTCATCCAACGCTGCAACGGCCGCACCTTGGGGAATGGTAGGTCTTAACCTTGTTCTCGTACTCGGAACCAACCTCGAAAGATCAAATAAGGTCTGTGCCATTGCGATTGCAGGTGTGCTGGGATGGGGTTAGTCCATATATGCCTGTCCACACCTTCTGAATATCTCAGGTCGACAGCAGTCATCAACGTGTCGTTGGCATTTTGCATGGGGTCGGATCTTTTCAACGTCCTGGGCAGCACTGTCACCCAACCAATGGCCCAGGTATTTCTAAGTTCGTTCGGAAAATCACGGATGCTAGTTCTATGGTCGTTCGTCATCCTAGTCCAGTAAGCTGTCCACTTTTTCCCCCCTCTCTCACCGTCCCCATATTGCCTTCAGGTACATGATGGGCTCCTCCCTAGTCCTCGCGGCCTCCCGCCATTCATTTGCATTTGCCAGGGACGGTGCTCTCCCCCTTTCCAGACTGCTCTACCGAATGAACACGTACACGGGCACACCCATCAACACGGTCTGGTTCGGTTGCGTGCTCGCGCTCCTCCTTGGACTGTTGGCGCTATTGGGTCCGGGAGCGATCGGCGCTGTTTTTTCCATTTCGGTGACCGCGACGTATGTGGAGTATACCACGCCCATCCTGTCGAGGTTTATATTTGAGAACGATTTCAAGCCGGGACCGTTTTCGCTCGGGGTACTGGTGAGCTCCGCTCCGTTTGTGTACGACGACAAGGGGGAAGGGGATGCTGACGATCTTTGACGAATCTGACCCACTGTGTGGGATACGACGGAACGGAACGGGTTGCAGAGCGCCCCGATCGCGGCTATCGCAGTCACCTTCATGCTCTTCATGCTCGTCATTCTTTGTTTCCCGTCCACGCCTAGTCCAGACGTGGCAACGATGAACTATACGTTGGTCGTGTTGGGCGGAGTGATGTCGCTCGCGATGGGGTGGTATTATTTCCCGGTGTATGGAGGTGTGCATTGGTTTCAGGGGCCGAGGGTTAACGCGGTGGGAAAGGTGCCGTCGAGGACTCGGAGTGCGTCGGTAGGGGACGAGGGGTCGGTTCAGGAGAAGACGGTGGCGGAGCAGGAGAGTAGTAGGGAGGATGGCGTGCTTTGAAGGGCGGGAAATGGGGGGGTGCCTACACTGCATAGAGGTTCCGGGTGTGACGAAAACTTCCGAGGACACTTTTTTTTTCTTTTTCGTTCCCGTTTTTTTTGGTTGAATCTACCTATGGGCAAAAGAGTGGGTGTTTGGGGTTCGGTTCGTTTAGTAGTTATACTGTAAGCTAGCTAGACGGTTTTACAATAAACTTTTCCGCAAAGGAGCCAAGGGAGAGGGGTGGTACCGGTGGTCGGAAGTTGTCGATTCAGAGTACGTGCTACGACGTACTGCGGCGACGCAGTATCGCCGAAGCTTGAGTTCATTCCCGCACAATAGCCGACTCCGAGTGCAAGGTGAGCCTGGGTCTTGCCAAGTCGGTCACCAGCGGGGTATAAGTCGTTTAGCTTCAAGAAAAAGTCGAACGCCATGTTCATCGTGGGTCTGTTCATACTTCGGAGGCAGTTGGTGGTCACTGACTCACACGTTCCCGTCGGCTGTCAATGTTTCAGTCCTCGAGATTCCTCGCGACGGAAACATTTAATTGTGGCTATAAACACCGACACCGGTGGGATGATCATGCGCATCTGCCGCGGAATACTCACCGTACAAGTCTGAAGAAATTAAGTTTAGATTTTCACGGGGGTGCACTGCGCAACCTGGAGATCGGGATGGGAACAGGCTAGCAGATACATGATGAACATCTGTATCGAATAGACATGCTTTACATACTATCAACCTTAATATTAGCATCTGCCGTCCACGCACCGCGCCATCACAACTTGGCCTTGTCCTTGTTCGTATGCTTTATCAAATCCGCCGACCAAGGCGCCACATCCAGCACGACCTTGTCCATCTTCCTCGATCTGTCCTGCAGCGCCGCTAACGTATCCTCTCCGATCGGCAAAAACAACGGTATCTTCCCGCCATCACGAGCACCGACGACCATCCGGTACAGCGCTTCCGCAAACTTGTACGGATCACCATCAAATGTCATTTCCTCAAAGGTATCTCGTAAAGTTGCGGTCACGGTGTCGGTGTAGGCGGGGTGGGTGGGGAGGATTCGGGTAGCGGCGATGGTGTTGGTGTCGAACGCGCCGGGTTGGATGATGCAGATCTAGGTGAGGGTGAATGATCAGTATGGGGGGTGTGGGGTGTGGGACTTGCCTTGATGTTCCATCCTGATGGGAGTTCTCTCGAGAGGGATTCCGTGAAGCCTTCGATGGCTAGATACGTCCACCCCAATGTTGGCGGGTCAAGTCGACAAAGGCAGGACTAGAAAAAATTGCACTCACCATGCTTGCTGGTACCCAAGGGAAAAAAACGCGTTGCACAAGATAGAGATGGTCGGAGACGCGCTCAACATGACCTGATCCGTTCACTCACCTCGCACAATAAAACGCTATACCAGGGGGTCCAAGAAACCCTGACATGGAACTGTTTTGCAATATCACCCCGCCTTTCCCGGGGGTATTCACCTCCCTGAAAAACCTGACCGCAGCCCGACTGACACCAACCGCGCCCCAGAAATTCACCTCGAATAGTGCGCGGGCCTCAGCGTCCGGTGTACCCTCGACTTCGGCCAGTAGGGCATACCCAGCATTGTTGAACACGACGTCGAGGCGCCCAAAGACGTCTTGGGTGCGGGAAAAGGCGGCGGAGATGTCAGAGGGACGGGTGACGTCGAGTTGGAGGAGGAGGAATTGGGAGGGGGGGTAGAGCTTGGAGAGAGGGGCGAGAACGGAGGGTGTGCGAAGTGTGGCGACGACGATGTCGCCTTTGCGGAGGACGACTTCGGTGAGAGCTCTCCCGAATCCGGAGGACGCCCCAGTGACTGTTGGTGGACGGTGTGAGTGTGCGTCAGTATGGACTTCGCGGACACGCACTGAGCCAGACTCTTGGGGGGGTCATGGGAAGGAAGGGCGGTGCCTGCCTTTGGTTAGGTCGGGGGTGAATTGTATTTTGAAAATTTATGGCATAATTTGGCGTGCGTTATCAAAGTTTGCGGTTTTAGGATCGCTTAGCCTGGGTAATGTTACACCACTGTTCGTGTTGGGCGGCGCAAACCTTGACTCAATTGTCAGACCGTCGTCACTAAGTACACAACGCGGCGGTGCTAGCGCTGATTTTCGGGCTGGAGACGTCTGATGGGAGAGAGGGATGATGGTGAGAGATGGTGATGTGGTGAGACTAGATGGGTGGTGTGAGTCCTTCCGTGTGACAGGTCTTCCGATGGTGGGCTGGGCGTAGCCCGGCGGTCAGGGCCCAGACTATAGAAGAGTTGTAAAGGAACTCTGTAGGGTCTCAGTATAGTCACTATATTAGTATAGTAGGAATATACCTGTAGGATCTCAGTAATGTCACTGAGGAAAGAACTACAGTACAAAGTGTCTAACTATGGGTGCTTAGGTAAGCTACCAAATATGTAATCAGTAAT